>JAWWLV010000355.1:0-14406 GCA_035041135.1 Platyrinchus mystaceus | reverse complement strand
AAGAATAAGAATAAGAATAAGAATAAGAATAAGAATAAGAATAAGAATAAGAATAAGAATAAGAATAAGAATAAGAAAAGGACGAGATCTGCCATAAAGTTTAGCCTTGCAGATAATAGCCATTCTTTCCTCCCCTGAAGAACACCTTTTTTTAAATTATTTTTTGTTACATTATGAATTTTAAATGTAATCAAACACCTGAAATTGGATTTGGCTTTCTGAGTGCGAGCTTCTACTGAGTAATATTCAAAATTAGGAATTTAACATAAATCTGCAGTACTGATGCCTTATCATGATGGAGAGTATTTTGTCTTTGAATCTACATTACCAAAAACATGGTATTCCAAAATATGTTTTGAAAATAATACAATACATAGAAGTACACATATGCTAGGTAAATATTTACTGCCACTGGATGAACTTTAAAGATTGGTTTTGTGTTTGATAGAATCCTGTTCCTAAGTGTTCTTAACTGTGTGTAAATTGCACCTTTTTCAGACATCTTTTATTTTAATAGCAATTACCATAAAGCTGCATAATGTCTGCCATGCAATTTCTTGATGCAAAAAATCATTCCCAGTAGAATGAAACATCATAAACTGTGCAGAAATATTATCTCTGGTTTTCTTTGGCTCTCAATCTGATTACACTGTATTGCAATGGAAATTTTGTTGTAGATAAGTTTCTGCCTTTAGCCTGTCTTTCTAAGGGAATAAATGTCATGACCACATTATCTGCATGAGAACAAAAGTCCTTCTGCTAACCTCTCTTAATAATAAAAGATGCTGGCCTATTTCATCTAGATGTGGCAGAGAGAGAGGGAGTTCTCAAAGGCATTATCTTCCTATACATTAGAGATAGAAGAAAAAAAGAGGGAATCAGATAGAGAAGAGAGACCTTAGAGTTGTGTAGGAGTGGTACATTGGAAACCAGAATGTGTAAATTCCACTGAATATGAAATTGCTTTTTTTCTTTCACAAATTAGCAGTGCATGTTCCTATAAAACTGCCAAAGCTGTCATTATGTATGTACAAACCCTCTCCTGGAGAAATTGGGAAAAACATTGTGCACAGCATGTATGCAGACCATTGAAGACAGTTTTATTCCTGTGAAACTGTTAGGCTTCCTAGTCCTTGCATTTTAGGTTTTGTGCATGATTAAAATCTCAACAGCTTTTCAGATCCAAAATAATTTTAAATTATAATTTTGTGTAAACATGGAGTTTTAAATTATTTTCTTTTAGATCCATACTTCCAATGTAATTATTGTTCAGTAAAGAAGGTTCTTAAGAAGTGGAAACAAATTTTAGTTACTTTAATAATTCACTGTGCTGTGGTCTGAAATAAAACATCAGACTTTTTGCAAAGGCCCATATCCAACAAGTACACAGGGATTGTTCATCTAAAATGAAAGATGTTTATTCAAAGAAAATGTATGAATGTGATAAAAGACTGTGCTCTTTGTAGGCAATTTGACATGGCAGTAGAAGAATTTATTTCTAATATATTAGCCATAAAATTTGGCCAAGTACATAGTATATATTAGAGGTACAGTAATACACTGTATTACTGTATTAGCAGCATTGCACGAAGCTCTAAAATAGACTAGATTAGAGTAGTTCAGTTGGAAGGAATCTGTAATGACAATCTGGTCCAACTGCCTGACCAATTCAGGGCTGACCAAAAGTTAAAGCATGGTATTAAAGGCATTATGCAAATGCCTTTTAAACACTGACAGGCTTGGGACAGTGACCACCTGCCTAGGAAACTGCCTGTCTGCACACACTCTACAGATCACACTGACTACAGATCACACCCAGCATTTAATGTTTATTTTACAGCTGGACTAGATTTTCCTCCCTTTTTCTTTCCAATCCTGCTTTTTTCCAATCTTTTATTTAGTTATCTCTTTTTTTTTTTTTTTCCTGAAGTAGTAGGTGATGGAAGTTCAATCACTCTCCTGATACAGTTTTCCAGTGCCAGCTGGCACTTCTAGGAAATGACAGCTGTATTCTGGTGGATTTTGCCCAATTTCACTTTCCTACCTCTTCGTGTTACTATGAATTTCTCTTAAAAATGGAAAAGCCTCACAGAATCAATGATCTTTTCCATGTCCAACATACTTGTCAAGTTACTTCAAAACACATTTTTGGAGAATTTGAGTAGACTAAACTTTAATATCTTAATTTTTTCCCAATTCTTTTACTACATTTGCAGTTTTTTGTTTGAACTCTTTTTGTTATTTCTACTTCATCAGAAAATGTGAATGCCAGACATGGAAACAATGTCAGTTTGCAGACGTAAAAGTACCTTTCTCCCTTTTCTTGTTACACCGAGTGTTTGTGTTGAGTCCTTTACCTGTGACATCCCACTAGTTTCAAAAAAATCTGTCTCTCACACTACTTATCACTTACTTGTACTTGCCTTGACTCCCTTGCTTGCCCCACAGGTTCCTGAGTTGCAGGCTGGTCCAGCTTGAAGTTTGCTGGTGATAACACATGCACCCCATACACACCAGGATTGGGGAGGACCCTGACATTCACACACCAGCAACAGACACCACACACGCATGGGCTGGTTAATCATTTGACCATTCAGAACTAAATTTTATTTAATTTAAAAATATTATTAACAAAAGTAATGCATATCTCTACTGCAGCTGGGGATGACTTTCTTAAAATGCTTTAACTATTTTCAATTTCACTAAGCATATGCTTATGTAAAAAAAAAAATCAGAGTTGAAGGAATTGGTAGTAGAAAATTCTAGTTAAACATATTTATAACAGATCACTGGAAAAAATAATGATTTCCATCTTCATTTATTTTATCCAACATAAGGCAGAAATAAAAAGGGAAGAAAATAGTCAGATCTAGCAGACCTAGAAGAGGAAAAACAAGCCCTGATAAAGATACAAGCCTTCACTTTCGCTTTGATTTTTCAGATTCATGGCAGTCTTTCAGAGGGCCTTTCCTTTGGAGATTTCCTTTCCCTCCCTTCCTTTGTAATTTCCTTTGTACATATGGCTAATAAACACAATCTGGTCTGCTTTTCAGCACTTTAGCATTGCACAGCCTTCATCCTTTCACTTAAACATATTTTACCTCCTAAACAGATTAGCAAGCTGTCTATTGGAATCAGTTTTGAGTCTATTCTAACTCCTAAGATGGGTCTGAGAATTTTCTAGAACAGAGTTTCTGGTCTCCTAAAATGACCTGAGAAGATTTTAATGGTATGTCAGAATACCTTTTTGAATTTTATTTTTTAAATACTACCTGGCACTGCTCAATTCATAGCATAGATTAAGTTCTGCTGAAATTCCCAGTACCATCGGGTGGAATGTAGGAGCCAACACTTGGTAATCTTCAGACATTTCCTCCAAACATTAGCTATCAAAAGCTTAATGCCATTAACTAGTGTCCTCACAGAGCACAAGTTTGAGAGGAATTTGCCGTGCTTGGAGGAAACAAGAATTTGTCTTTACTCCTCAGGACCAGCTCTGCCATCAGAGCTGCTGTGGTCAGCACTGGGCTAGAGATGTCCTGAGGCCTCTTCCAGCCTGAATTACCTGCCCTGTGTGCAGGGTTTTGGTATATTGGTTCTAAAGCACCTTCTAGCTCATTTGTCTGAAACTCAGAGCATAAAGCCTCATGGCTGCAGATGTGGTTGAATAAAGCCTCCACAGCAGTGCTTAGGTCTCAAAACACATCTCTCTTACTTCTTTACTTCCTGCCTTGTTTTACAGCTCTTCAGTAAGTTGGTTCTGCTTCTGCTAACATGGGCTAACATTCTGAAAGTAATGTGCTCACTGTGTTTTTCTGCTTTATTTTATTAATATGTTACGTAAAAGAAAATAAATCGCTAAACCAAAACCAAAATTCTAGGCTGAACTTCTAGGACATCATTGGCTATTTCTACTCTCATGTAATGAATGTCAATAAATAGAAAAAAGAGGTGTTTTTCTCCCCTGGAACTTAGTTTTCAAATGTTTTTCTTCGATAATTTTCTATATAACTATCACTAAGTTTATAGTTGCTTAAGTCTAATTAGTCATGGACATTCACCAGCCAATGATTTTCACTTCATTTTCCCTGAGTATATATCTACCCTATATAACTTTTATGCTTTTTAATATAGTGTGATTTTTATTGTTGACAATATCTAAGTTTTCTGCAAAGAAGTATAAATAAACCATAACTTTAAAAGTTGTGATTTGATCAATTTCTCTTGAGAGCAAAAGTTTTGTTTTATAACCCAATATTTACTTATGGATTGATTATTTAAATGGTTAGATATTAGTTTTATAGATTAATCCTTTTTGCTTAGCTCTTTGCCTCTGTTCCAAAACCAGACAGAATCCTTTCAAACCTTACAATACTCCTAACTTTAATGGGAAAATAAAATTTTTACTAAAGTGTCTAGCTCAACTTAAGTTCTCAAACAACCCCTACATCACAGTTTTCCAGCCTTGTATGACAGAAGCCCACTCCAAAAGTCAGTTTACTTGGATTAAATTAATATCTTCTGAATTGCAGTTTAAATAGCAAATTTAATTACATTTCATTGAGTTACAGCACACGCACTGTGCAAGTGGCTGAGGAAAAGGAAACAAGGCATATATTTCTTTAAGTAAAAATACTTTTGAATCACAGTCACAGAGTGGGTCACGTTGCAAGAGAACACAGTGGGTCATCTGGTTCAACCTCCCTGCTCAAGCAGGGTTATCTCAGAGCAAATGGCACAGGATTATGTTCAGACAATCTCCACTGAGGGAGACTTACACAACATTTCTGGGCAATCTGTTCCAGTGTATGGTCGCTGCACAGTAAAGAAGTTCTTCCTCATATTCAGGTGGAACATCCTGTGCATCATTTTCTGCCCACTGCCTCTCGTTCTCATGGTTGGAATCACTGAGCAGAGCCCGGCTCCATCCTCTTGACACCCTACCTTTAGGTATTCATACACATTAATAAGGTCCCCTTCAGTCACCTCTTCATTAGGCTAAACAGGCCCAGCTGCCTCAGCCTTTCCTCATAAAAGAAATTCTCCAGACCCTTGGCCAGCTTAGTAGCTCTCCACTGGATCTTCTTGCCCCAGGAGCTCCATGTCTCTCTTGCACTGGGAGCCCAGAACTGCACACATCCAAATGTGGCCTCACTAGGGCTGAGTGAAGGGGCAGGATCCTTTTCTTCAGAACTGTTATTAAAAATGTGTGGTGTGTGCTATATACTATCTTCTCTAAGAATTCAGGGGAAGGATGTTTGGTTTATTTTTGTTTTTCTAGGAACAATAAAAGAAAGTTGTTAAAACCTGTCGATTACTGACAGTATGTCTTGGTCCAAAACACAACAGAAAAATTGGCAGTTAGAGAAGCAGAATGGGTGGAGTTGTCAGGTTTTGTTTTCTTTATATAAACATGAGCTCTTTACTAACTGCCAAATTCAAAAGCTAAATTGCTTTGATAAATGCAAATTTTAACACAGGTTGAGTATCTTGTCTGATTGGATGATAGGCTGCTTCTAGGTGGAAACAATAAATATTGACTTGACCAAAAAGCAAAGAGAAAGCCAGCACAGGGAATTTAAAAGGAGAGTACCATAACGAGATGGGATTTACCATTATTTCTGTATTAAATATTTAATTAATTTCATTTAATTGTCATTTTAGTTTATGAACAATTAACACAATATTTTCTTAAATTTCTGATCATAAAGTAAAATCCCCTATTTTTAATGGATTTTTAGGTTAACAAAGCACATATGCTGTTTTTTCATGCACAGTGTAATCTCTATAAATTGTTATTGATTTAATCAATATAATTAATTAATAGGAGGACAGAAAAAGATTGTTTCCTAAGAAAATTAGAGGACAGTTTGAATAATCATATTTTTTACTGCAGAGAGCAAGATTGAACAAGCAAATGGAGGCTTCTAAAATGACCTGTTGGAGTCTGTTGCCATCATTTCCTAGCCATTTGATACAATCAAAGGCAGCCCAAAGATCTGTCCAAAGCCACAGCTGCTCCATATCTGCAGGATATCAGTGAAACAGGTCACATGGTCTTTTCCAGTCCTACTTGACTGATTTTGTGTGCTTTTTATGGTTTATGTTATTCTATCAAGGAGTTCAAAACATTAAGCCGGTCATTTTATTTTAGTTGAAGTATTACTGGTTATATTATAGATGTCTTGGGAAGCATCATTTACTCACATAAAAGGAACTTACTGAAAATATGAAAACACAGCACTGTGTTATGCATCAGCTTATTATGATAATATTTTGAAATATTTCTGCTGCATGATCTCACTGCAGTTTTGCTGACTTTCATATAGTAATTTCTATTGCAAGATCAGATGCTCTGCATTGTCCACATGGCATGGGAGCATATCATGGCTGGAAATTTTTTCTTCTTGTCCCTCTTTACCATGTCATTAGTTTACCCTTTAGGAAGACAAGGTGGATTTGAACAGTCTGTTATCCACTTTGCATTCAAAATACCTGGGTGTATGTTGTGCGCTTGGGTTTAAATAATTGCTACTGTAGGAACTAAGGCTAATAAGTTTTAGAATGCAATCATTTCCCTAGGATTTGTGAAGGAGCTCAAGCTGTGACTTCATCATCAGGTAGATGAAGTAGGGTGGTAAAGCCAAAGATGCACATTTGTTGGAACTGAGAAATTAAAAATTCCAAACTCTAGCCATACAGCCAGAGGACGATAAGTTATTGGAGATGAGCAGAGCTGTCAGTTCTCAGAGCTTTTTTGACTGTTTCCAAACAAAATCTGTTCAGAATCTACTTTTCTGAAAGTTTAAATAACTAGACATTATACTCAGAATAAAGTAGTCATTATGAAGAGTTTCTTACAGAACTGTATCCTTCAATCAATGCCTATAAAGTCATAAATGTGATGGAAATTCACAGAGAATGGTATTGTTCACCACATACCATAACACCCCTAGATTAAGACAGCAGGCATCAAAGGACATAATTTTCTAGTTAACTTAAAATTTAAATTGATTGCCAGACATTTTGCCACAGGATGTTGTGACTGAAAAACACATGGGCTTAACAAATTCAGGAACCAGAAATCTGTTGATATGGAATAACCATTGGAACACAAGAATTTCTGACAGAGAGATGTCCTGAATCATGTCTTTTGGAGGCAAAGAAAATATTCCTATACTGGTCTTTTTCTACCTTCCTTCTCTACTGCTTCAGTAGTTGCCAGTGTCTGAGATACCCAAGCAGAAGCAGCTTTGGTCTTCTTTTCTTAAGGCTAGGCTGTCACAGAAAGGACAGATATGCTGTGAATGGGAAGAAAATTTTCTGGAAACACTGAAAAACCTGGAACTTAGGTTTTGTTACAAGACCATCTACTTTTGATTGTAAAAGCATGGATAGATCTCAGAATCTACTGAGACCTATTATTACTGCTCAGCACATGCTTAAATGTCTTGTTAAAAGCCAGGAGCAAATATAACCAGCAACTCGAGTTGTCATGATCCATAAGCTTTAGTTCATGTTGAAATTAATTTATTTACCTTCTAGTGAGAAGCAAAAGAATGGAATAATTACTGAAATATAAAATTGTATACAAACTGAAATAAAAAATGTATGTGTTTCTAGTTATGGGCTAAAATTTCAGACTTTAACCTTACCAGGTGTCAGTCCAAGTTGTGTAATTCTACAGCTGTACCCATATATACTGCATTAGAGTAAGAATATATGTTTAAATATAAGAATGTGCTGCATTTGTGTTATTTAAGCATGAGAAATATTATAAATTAGGTGGATCATCTTTCACACATACTGATACTGCATTTGTTAAAATATTATTTCAATTTTTTTGGTTTCATTTGCTTCAATTAACTAACTTCAGTTTTGGTATTTGAATCAAAACTGTAAGAGTGATTTTACATCTGAAACAGGTTTTTCCATTTTTTCTATATGATAAGAGAAATAAAGAACAAATGAGTTCATTAAATATAAAAAATTGCCCAAAATTAATATTTAAATTATATCATTATTATTTATAATTTATTATAATAAATTATATCATTATTATAGATTTATTTGTAGCCTTTCATAAGGGTTGTGAAGAAACATTAATATAGAGGGTATTGAAACAATTCTTCTTGCCATGATGGACTTCATTAAAATATAATTGATTTCAGTAATTTCTGCAGTCCCCAGATTAAAAGCAATGGTATGTAATAGGTTAGGGCCCAATATCTGTTCATGTTCAAAAGAAGTGGTTACATTATTATTAGAAAAATACATTAAAATGACAAAATATTGAACCTACACCCAAAAATCCTTCAAAAACAAAACCAAAGAAAAGCACAAGCCTCAAACCAGATAGAACAACTAAAAATAGCGTGTGTGCTTTTGGAACAAATAATTAAAAAAAAATTCTGTCTTTTTAATATGTGAGGCATTTCTACCACATATTAAAGATATATCCACAAAATGAAATAGGACCCTAAATTAGACATAACAATGCATGAAGAGTAATCAAATTGGAAATGGTAGGTTGGCAACCTACCTTATTAATATAGCAGCTTCAACAAATTATTCAGTTCATGGCAAAAATGAAGTGTATTAAACTTTCTCATTTTATCTTGCTTGGGGTAATGACAAAGAAAGTACAGTCTGAAAACTAATTAAAGAGAAAGTCTAAACAACAGCAAAGCCTAATGAATTTTAAGCATTATTCACAGATTTGTGTTGGGGGAATTTTTCAACATTTTTAATTTAACGTGGACAGTGAAACTTGCTCAAAGGAAATCTTCTTGTGCCCAAACCAAAAATTGGATCTACAACCTGTAATACAGAAACAGCTATAAATCACAATAATTCCCTTTTCAGTTATTAATTCTACAACTAATACCAGCAGTGACAATCCTAGCAAACGCCTGAGCAGTACAAGTAGGGCTTACTGTATCACTCATACTGCAGCCATGCACCACGTGCATCTCCTCCTCCAAATCTGAGTCCAGCTATTCCTGAATCCCTGATCAGACACATCAGGAGTGTAAGCTGGTTCTTTGAGACACCCTCCTTGAGTAAAGCCAAAAGGTCAGAGCTTGGTTTGTTTTGATAACAAAATATTGTAAAAATGCCTGTTGCTTTCCAATCTGGTCATGTTTTGAACTGTGTTTAATCATCTTAATGTAGAGGATTGTACTATTAAATCTACAGGGGATTTATTAAAATCTATGCATTTTACTGCTATGCAATACTTGCCACAAAAATACTTCCTACGAAAAATGTTTTGACCTATTGGAATTATGTTACATAGATAAATATTTTAAAGATTTTAAAATGAAAGCTTAAAATACCAATAGGACTTCTTTGATGCTTGTATGACAAGACCAAAATGATTTTCCTTTAAGGTGCAAAGACTTTTTTGTTTGTTTTATTTTAGTGGTTTCTAACTTGGGCTAGGTGAGGGAGTACATTTTTGACATGCCTAGTATATCATGTAAATAAGGAGGGTTTAGACAAGTTTTGGAGCTGTATTTGAACAAATCAAATGTCTGGGAGAGGGTGGGTGGCAACAAACCCTTAATAGTTTAGATATTTCTAAAGATAGTTTTCTTCAGAAATTTCCACTTTTCTGTGCAATCTTGCTCTTAAGAGGAGTGCAGCTTTGAAACAGAGCTCCTAACTGTCCCCTTTTAGCATCCTTTAGTTCACACCCTAAATGGTGAGATTCACAAGTTGCATTCTGGAAATGCACCTAATAAAATGCCTACACTATCTACATTACATGCTGAATAGTTATTCTTTTCTGAAGAAGAATACAGTATCCAGGAGGGTTCTTTCCTTCCTCATAAGAGTTGGGAACCGAAACTTGGATGGCTCAGGATAATACAACGCAACAGGGTTTTGAGAGCTCTTTTAAATGTCAAACCTAACAGAAATGTGAACCATGTAAGAAGTCAATTAAGTGTAATTGATGTGCATAATCTTTAGTTACGCCAATCTTTGTTTTTATACAGAGCTCACAAAGAGCGTCAAATTCCCTAAGACTGGAAACAGAAAAGCATTTTTCTTTTTTTCTTTTTTTCATTTTTTTTGGAAACAGAAAAGCTTTTTTCTTTTTTTCTTTTCTCTTTTTTCTTTTTTTTTTCTTTTTTTTTTTTTTTTAATTATTTTTTTCATGAAGTTCCACAAAGACTTTTCACAACAATGCTCATTCTTACAGAGTACCTGCTTCTCTAAATTAGAACAGGCTTTGGAAATGAAAAGAAAATATGTAAGCCAGTCAGATGCCTGAATATCAGAACAGAATTAGAGAGTTAGAGAAGAGAATTAGTGATGATAATTGATGATTAGAGAGAATTAGTGATGCTTGCAGACAGGGTTGCAAAAGCACGTGAAATGGTTTAAAACACTATTCAGAAATACCACCCACTGCATATGATAGTTCCCAGACAAGGCATCACAGGAGCTCTGATGTGAGTGTGCAGTCCCTCCACAGCACTCAAACTCACCCCTCTCTCCTGATTTGTTCAATTATCTCTTCTGGGAGATGGAAAAATGCCAGTAGGAGGACCCCTAACGGTTATCTGAAGGAGATTCGGATATGATGTTTCAGCTGTTTCCTGTGACTATTCATAACACCTGGAGGGAAGTTTCTTGATACTGAAAGAGGACCTAGAAATGTCTCTTCTTCATTCTGAAGAGCAGCATTGTTTGTTTTCTTGCCCACTTGATGCTCAATTACTAAATCCTTATTGTATCAGGCAGTAAGACTCAGGTATCTTTTTCTTTCTTCAGAAAATGTCTCAAAAATTACCCAGGAGGTTTTCTTCTCCTGAGGGTTTCAATAACCCAAGGAAAATGGGAACTTGGTATGAACCCAGGCTTCATTGCATGTCACTGAGGTGGCTTTCATACCCACCATACCCAGCAAGAGTTCAGATTCAGAAAGCAAAGGCACAGTGGGAGTGGAGGGCAGAAAGGAACCTGTTGGTTGCAGTTTCCCTATGCAGAAGAGGAAATGGCAAAAGTGAAGTGGTACAGCTTAGTAACGGTTAAAAAAGAGTGCTGCTTGCTGCCAGAAGTGTTAATGGAGAAAAATCAGGCAAAAATATCTGACTTCAGAAGGGAAGTTCAGGACTTTAAGAAATAAACCTCTGAATTTACCTGGAGGTAGACATAACTGCAGTCGTACTCCCCAGGGTTTTGGGGATTTTTTGTCTGTTTGACTCTTCATTTCCTGCTGTTGGCTGTTGTGGACCACCTTTTGAAACATTTATGTTGTTTGTATGTGGCTATCTATCCACAAATAATTGACTACATCATTAGATAAGGGAAGACCTATGGGTGTCTTACCTAAACATCTGCAAGATCTTTGATATGCTCCCCCACAACAAAAAAGATGAGGACTTTTTAGGGAGCAGGTTCAGTGGGGACCACAAAAATTATCAGAGGGCTGGAACACCTCTTCCATGAAGAAAGATTGAGAGGTGAGGTTGTTCAGCTTAGAGGAGACTCAGGAGACTCTGGGCAGATCTTATTGCAGCCTTTCAATACTTGGTATGGTCTTATAAGAAAGACAGAAAGACTCCTTATGCCATGGACTGTAGTGAGAGGACAATGGGAATGGTTTTAAATTAAAAGAGTTTACATTTAGATTTGATGTAAGGAAGAAATTTTTATAAGGAGGATGGTGAGACACTGGAACAAGTTTCCCTAGGAAGTTGATGCTACAACACTGGAAGTGTTCGAGGTCAGGTATGGATGAAGCAACCTGGTGCAGCGAAATGGTCCCTGCCCCCAACAGGGCAGCGGACAAGATGAACTTTGAAGGTCCCTTCCAACCCAAAATATTCTATGATTCTATTACTATATTTTTATATGCAGAAATAAGGCCTGTATCTAGGATCAGGTGCAATCTCTCCTGATAGCATCTCAAACCAGGAAGGTATCTGAAAAGTACATGTAGCCTTGATCTGCTAACTAAATACAGAAGAAGTTTATGAAATACAATTTTTTTCCTATTTCAGTTTTAATCTCTCCTGCCGTGAGTCACTAACTCAGTAATGCTCCCATAGTCATCCAGAGACCATATATTTCCATTTTTTGATGTCCCGAAAACTTTCCAGACAAATGAGCTTGGCCAGTGATGCATCCTTTCCAGGGAACCAAATTTCTCTGTGTACTGTTCACCACGTTCTGTGCATCAACTGGATCTGCAGCACTGGCAGTCTAATAGGACATAGAAGAAAAGCTATAACAAAATGCAAAGGATCATTCAAGCACTTCTATGGTCTTTTTTTTGTTATCTGAATGTCTGTGGAGAATTTAGACTCTATGGCATTTTAATAACTTGGGTGTTATGATCAGAATGTCTTTCTAACTAGGTTATTAATAGTCCAACAATTATTCAATCTATTGATTGAATCTATTAAATCTATTCTATATATCAACTATTAAATAGTGCATCACTGTTTGCAACAATATTTTATTCTCCTACTAGTCTCATTTGTTATACAATTCTGTGCTCTATTAATTTATAGGCTGGTGTCATCATTTTAATTCTTTGTACCAACTACATTTTAAATGTCAGATTTTAACTTTCATAGTGTGTCTTCAATTATTGAGTAATAATCACAAGATTAATTAAAATTTGTGACTATTACAATTTACAAGATCATCTGCAAAACATTTAAATACTGAATTTAAAATGGAATTGTTTCTTGCAAGTTTTGCATGATCCTGGATAACTGTTCTGTTCAAGCTTCTCAATAAAGTTTAATTATACTAGCTAAATATGTAACTTTCAAAAGCTTCATTTAACAAACTGTCACAAATTGCCTTTTTCCTATTCAGTGCAAGAATAAAACTCAAAAAGCCCAGCAGGTGAAATCTTTCATATGACCGTGTAGTTTGGTGTCATGGGTGGTTTCACAGAAGTATGTCACACCCTCTAACATAAACAAGTCCAATATATTTCAGCACTAAATTGTCCTAGTCATGCAGTCAAACAAGTGTATGGCTCCCTGATATAACAGACTCCTTTACAAGAAGTTTTAATTTATTTGATTTTTACACATCTGCTAACTCTCGCTGAGGATGCTTTATTTCCTCTTCACCACCAGAAAACTACACGTCTCTGGGTACTAAAAGTACAGCGTCCATCCAGGTAGCCAAATCACAAGTGGCTCTTTCAGTCAGACAACAAGATGCTGTTAATAGTTCCTAACTGTCTGCTAAAAAGATTTACAACAGCTTTACTGTGTGAACTGAGGAGAAATGTGAAACAGAAATGAAAAAATCTGTAAGGTTTTATCTTGTCTCTTTCCCTAAAGCTCTATTTCTTTACAAAATGAATCCTGGACTAGCTATTACAATTTCTCTTTTCTTCATCTGCGTGCATATTAATATACAGTGCTGGTATGACGGTTTTTTAAGTCCATCATAATGATGGAGCAGACTCAGTGGGAAAATGTTGCTATCTAAAAAATGAAAGGCTGGATCTGAAATCTAGTTTTGAAGGCTACCATAAATTATTAAATGAGACGCTTGTCTGATAAGCATTTGCAGACAGCAAAAATACTGGGATTAGCCAAGTGGTTGTAGACTGATTCAAAGTCAACTCCATGAAAACATTTCTGCAAAGGCTTTGCTGGTAGTTATGTAAGTGATCACACTGAGGGGATTACCTGGCACAACAAGTTACTCAGTTTTATCTACCATCCATTTCCTTGGCACTGCTCGTGTGCTTTAAAGCAGCCAAAACAGTTGCAGAAGAATTTGAAGAAGACAAGCTTTGCATATATTTTCACTTACATGGTTCACTGCAATTCTCCCAAGCTCCCCAAAGCTGGATGGTTGACCTTCTCTTGTGGAAGAAACAATTCCAGTAATGTGTTTCTACTGCTCTGCATTACAGGGATGAATTAAATATATAAAAATATTTTTGTGTATTTAAGAAATCAGTCATCTTTGAACCATATGCACGTTCCTTGTTTGTTTACATGCAGATTAAAGTCAAAAGAATATGTCCAGTTTGAACTTAGAGACCTTTTTTAAAAAATTGATACGAGCCCAGTATATTGCACAAAATGTCAAGCACCTAAGTTGCTCATTCTATTTCAAATTATGAAATTCTCTTTTTCTGAAAATTTTGTCTTTCCTGGGAATAGCTGAAAGGTGAATTATAAGCAGTCAGTACCAGTCTGAAATAGGAATGGATGAGTGTGGGTGCTATAGTTTTGCTCCAGTTTTTGTAGAGACAGAGACTAAGACATTCAAGCGGTAAATTGCTTTTCCAATGCTTTTGCATAGTAAATGAGGAAAGATGTTTTTTATTTCAATGCATTGTACAGTGTCCTAACTAGATTTCTTTTTTTTCTTTTCATTTTACCTGGCTGTATTGTGTATTGCTGAAGTGTT
>JAWWLV010000353.1:0-14544 GCA_035041135.1 Platyrinchus mystaceus | reverse complement strand
TTTGATTTTCCGTGATTTCTTTGATGTTCCTTGATTTTTTTAATTTTCCTGGATTTTTTTTTTATTTTCCTCGATTTTTTGATTTTCCTTGATTTTTTTTGATTTTCCTTGATTTATTTGATTTTCCTTGATTTTTTTGATTTTCCTTGATATTTTTATTTTCCTTGATTTATTTGATTTTTCTTGATTTATTTGATTTTCCTTGATTTATTTGATTTTCCTCGATTTATTTGATTTTCCTTGATTTTTTTATTTTCCTTGATTTTTTTGATTTTCCTTGATTTTTTTGATTTTCCTTGATTTTTTTTGATTTTCCTTGATTTTTTTTGATTTTCCTTGATTTTTTTTTTATTTTCCTTGATTTTTTTTTGATTTTCCTTGATTTTTTGATTTTCCTTGATTTTTTTTGATTTTCCTTGATTTTTTTTGGATTTTCCTTGATTTTTTTTTGCTTGGATTTCCTTCATTTCTGCTTAATTCCTGAGCAGCTCCCGATCCCGAAAGCCAAATGCCCGGGAAAACAGTTGCTGTGGAAACAGAGCACAGGGAAGTTATTCCAGTGGGGAAAAACACACACTGAGGGCTCCAAAGGATCCACTTCTCTCCAGGTTTTATCAAGGAATTCACTCCAGGTTTTCTTAGGGAAATCACTCCAGGTTTTCTTAGGGAAGTCCCAAAGGATCCCAGTGCTGCTCCCAGGGCTGGAGAACCTGCGGATGATTTTTAAGCTCCTTTTGGGATGGGGGGTTTAGGGAATGTTGGGAATTAACTCTGGGAACAGACAAGTGGCCAAATATCGTCCCCCTGCAGCACAGGGATGCAGGGTGGGACAGGAGCCTGGAGGGAGCAGTGTTTGCTGGGTCCATCCCTGAGGACATTCCCGGGAAATCAGGAGCTGCTCTGGCCTTTTTGGGAAGTTGGGGCTTTGTCTCCTTAAAGGATGTACAAATGTGGGGATAGAATTCCATGTCTGCTCATTCCCAGCTTCTCTGCAGCATCCCTGGAAGCAGTGACCTGCCTGCTCCTGTTTGACAGGTTTGATGGGAGGGAGCAAAGAAATCCAAGTGTTTTCCCTTGGCTGGAATTCCCAAGGCCCTGGAATTATCCCTGTGTGAGTGGATCCTGCCGTGGCCACATCCCAACATTCCTGCCTTGTGTCTGATCCCAGAATGAGCTGATTCCGGAAGGGAACCGGCTTTTATTGGCACCTTTTCATCCCTTTCGGTCGGTTTGGTTGGAATTCTGTGGGAAGGGAAATCCTTGAAGTGGTTTCCCACTGGGAATGGTGAGCTGGAGGGGACGGATGGACGATGGGAACGTCCCTTTGGATGGCACAGGGAATGCAGGATGGCACAGGGAATGCAGGATGGCACAGGGAATGCAGGATGGCAGTGCCAGCCCGAAGGGATGGACAAAGTGCAGGATGGAGGCTGATGATCCGGGTGGGAATCCGTGGGAAAGCTGAGGGAATCCCTTCCATCCCGAAACCAGGAGTCAGTGCCACAAAAGCTTTTCCATCTCCACGTTTCCAAAAGATGTTGGAGAGGGAATAACAGAACTGACCTCAGGGAAAATGCCTGGGACATCTGGGAAGAGCCACGGAGCAGATGGAGGGATAACAGGTTTTCTTCCACCTGATTGGAGGGGTAATGGGCTGGGAATGCTTTGGGAATGCTTTGGGAATCCCTGTGTCTTCCCACTTGGCAGGTGGAGGAGGATCCTGTGGCCCTGGGAGGAATTTTGAGGGAATTTTCTTCCCTCCAAACAACCTTCATTGTCCTTCCTGCCTCGGAGCTGCTGTGGGAATTAGGGAAGGAGAGAAAGGGTTCGGGATCGGAGGCTGAGAATCCACAGGGACAACATTCCAGTTCTCCTCCTGTTGTCCTGTGGGATGGGAGAGGGAGGAAGGGGATGGGCTTGGCTGGATTGGAGAGGGAATTCCGGGAGTTAAGGTGTCACTGGGGAGAAAAAGAGGGATTTTTCCCTCCCAACCTGGTTTTCCCAGGTGGAAAGATGCTGATGGACATCACCAGGATCATCCCAACTTCATTCCTGCTCAAAGGGAATCAAAGATAAAAGGAAAATTCCCAGCAATGCACAATCCAGGCTTTTCCAACTCACGTGTTTTTTTTTTTCGGGAATGAGGGTTTAAATTCCTCATCCATGAAACTGGGATGGTGGGAAGAGAAATGAGCCCAAAGGGTTGGGAAATCACTGGGCAATTCCACAGATCCAGGTGTTTGTGCCGAAGGAATTGGGTGTCACAGGGAATTAATAGCAGCAGGTTTTTTTCCTGGGATTCACACAGGGTTGTGGCCACAGGGAATTCCAGGATAGGAACCCAAGTGATGGGAACAAAGTGTTCCATTGGAAAATCAAAGGATTCCCTGCAGGAATAGGGACAGAAAGACTCCTTGGGATCTTCTCTTCTTCACAGGAGCCCAGCGGAGACGGCGCCCTGTGGAGAAGGGAATTGCTCATGGAATTGCTGAGGCTGGAAAAGCCCTCTGGGATCAGAGCCCAACCATTCCCAGCACTTCCAAGGCCACGCTGACCGTGTCCCCAAGTGCCACATCCTTGGAAATCCCTCTGGGATCGGGGACTCCCCCCCTGCCCTGGGCAGATTTTCCCGCTATCCAACCTGAATTCCCTCTGGCACAGCCTGAGGCCGTTCCCTCTCCTCCTGTCCCTTTTCCCTGGAAGCAGAGCCCGATTCCTCCCCCTGCTCCCCCCTCCTGCCAGGGAGCTGTGCTTGGCAGCAGGAATTTTCCCCAGGACACAGGGATAAGGTGCTTTTGTTCCCGGTGGTTGTTTCCGATGGAAGTCCCGCTGCTCCAGCTGGGATTGAAGCATTTCCATAGTAACCAGGATTAGGAATTCAGGGAGGAAGGAGCAGCAGGGACACACAAGTTCTGCCTTTCACCAACCCTCCTTTGATCCCGTTATCTCCCAACGGATTCCAAACAGCTCCCGGAAAACCAGCGGATCCTGAGGAGGTTTTAGGGATGTTTTTAAGGTTTTACCTTCAGGAGCTTTTTGTTGTGTGGTTTCATTATGATCCTAAGGGGGGTTTTTTTGGCTCCTTGGGGAATTGTTGGATTTCAGAGGAACCTTTGGCTGCTGCGGGGGCAGTTCAGGACTTGGCTCTTTGCCTCTGGAATGAAATGTTTGGAAAAAGCCTCTGGAGGTGAGGACAGGGCTGGGCCAGAATTCCAGGACAGCTGAGCTTCACCTGGACCAGGGGGGGGATGAAAAGGGACCAGGAGGGGATGAAAAGGGACCAGGAGGGGATGAAAAGGGACCAGGAGGTGCCATCCTGGGATGAGGGAACTTCCCTGGGAGATGAGGTGGATGCTCATTCCTTGGATGAAGTTTTCCATGCCCAAAATCCTGCTGTGGGACCTGGAGCTTCCCAGTTCCCAGAGAGATGAGGCTGGGATGAAGGAATGTCCCTGGGAGCTGAGCTGACCTGTGTGGCTCCTTCAATCCAAAGAAATTCCAAGGAAAACAGTGGATGTCACCACCAAACAAGGTGGATGCTCATTCCATGGATAAAGTTTTCCATGAGAAAATCCCAGTATGGGACCTGGAGCTTCCCAGTTCCCAGGGAGATGAGGCTGGGATGGTTTTGTGGATTTGAGCCTTTCCCCAGAGCTGGATCCCAGCAGCCAGAAAATAGGGAATAGGAGCAGCTCCAGCTCAGCTGGCAGCAAAGACCTGGAGAAATCCAGCTTTTTTCCAGCACTGACCTCCTTTTAACTCCTCCAAAAGAGACAATTCCTTGTGCCAAGGAATCATTTGGCTGGGAATGTGACTGTCCTGGAATCCTTAAAGGAAACACGCAGAGATCTTGGGGATTCCGCTTGATCCCCAAGGAAAACGAGCAGGTTCCAGGGAAAAGGGGAAGCTGGGGGTCATTTTAGGGATTGTCAGGGATTGGTTGGATGTGCCTGGGTTGGGTTTACTGTGGAATAACCCGAGGGATTTGGGAGAGACCCGGCAGGAATGGAAAGAGGAGTCGGGATATTTATTCCGACATCGAGACACGGAAATTTTGCTTCTTAAGAATTTTGGGAAAAGGCCAATCCTGATTAAAGGTTGGAATATTTCAAAGGAGAGACAAGGGAAGGAAAGAAATGGGATCCCCAGTTGTGAGTGTGTTTGGGAAGGACTGAAGTGCCACTAACTTCAGTGGGAATGAGGAGCTGCTTCCCAGAGCTCCGGAGATGGGAGGGCCGGAACCATCCAGCAAAAACAGCTCCCAAGCAGCAGTTGGGGATAATTTGCTCCCAGGATTCCCAAAATAATCAGCTGGAGAGGTTGTGCTGCTGCTGGGGTTTGATGGAAAGCTTCCCTGAAGGCTGGAGGAATTCCAAAGAGTGGGAAGAGAGCGGATGAAACCAAACAAAGGGAGTTGGGAACGACGGAAAACCTGCTTGGCAATTCCTGGAGTTTAAAGGGAAGCAAAGGGAATGTCGCTTCTGTCATGGAAATTTGGTTTGGGAGAAGGTGGGATGTGCTGGATTTTCACAGTTCCAGGACAGGATGTGGGATCCAGATGGGAATCATCAGATCCAGGTGGGAATCAGGCTCTTCTCCCAGGGAACGAGGGACAGGATGAGAGGAAAAGGCCTCAGGTTGCACCAGGGGAAGGTCAGGTTGGATTTAGGGACAATTCCTGCCTGGAAAGGGCTGCCCAGCCCTGGTGGAGCCCAATCCCTGAGGGATTTAAAGCTCTTTGGAAGTGAGGGATGGCAGGAAGCAAAACCTGGGAATAAGTTATGGAACTGGGTGGGTTTGAAGTGAAGCAGTGAAGGAAAATTGTGGATCCTGCAGCTGTTCCTTCGGGATAAGGTTGTGTCCTTTCCCTTTTCTTGGAAAAGATGCTTTCTTTGGATGGGCATTGTTGCAGTGTTGGGATAACTGGCTGGGAATTCCCAGATCAAGGGGATTTAACCCCCCCTTCTTGGCCTTGCTGGATGCAAGGCAAAGAGCTGCTTCCCTAATTTCCCTGGAATGCTCCTGCCACATGGAAAAAGCCTGATAATGTGCTGGAGCCCAAGGGAAAGCTCCACATTCCTTAAAAATCTCCCAGATAACCGAGACCTGGGAAAACACCTGCTGGATTGGAGAGCTGGCAGGGAAAGTAAGTGGGATGGGATGTAATTCCATAGGCAGAGGGATCCTAGAAATCCTTCCACAACCACATTCCCACCTGCTGGTTCTCCAGGCTTCCCTCCTGCTTTGGGATACGGCCTGTCTGGGTTCTGGGAAGTAAATGGGAGAACATGGAATCCCGTGGGAGCTCCTTAAAATCCAGCTGTTCTTCAGGAAGGGAATAAAACCTGCTTGGAATGTGGGTGCTGGTGGGAGATGGATCATCCCCCTGGGAATGAGCTGGGAGGGATCCACAGGGATCATGGAGTCCATCTGTGCCCAGACAGCCCCAAATCCCACATTCCCAGCGTGTCCTCGGGAAGGAGCCACTTCCTGATCCCCCAGGGATGGGCATTCCATGAGCAATTTCCAGGAATATCCCCAAGACTTTAGGGATGGTGGTGGGAAATAAGTTGGAATTGCCCAAAAGGGCAGGTTGGGAGAGGATTTGATATCCAGTTATTCCCGGATCCAGGGAAAAGCTTTGCGGCTCTGCCTGCGGGGGGAGGGAACGGGAACATCCAGGGGGATGTTTGGGCCAAATCCCTCCTTATCTTCATACCCTCCTGGATAACATTCCAGCAGGAACAGGGGGAATGTGGGCACTTGGAGGAGGGAGAGGTGAAAGGAATGAGAAAGGACTTGGAATGCAGGAAGGGACTTCCCAGGACTTTCAATCCCATAAATATCCCTCGTAGCTCCCACCGGGATGTTCCAGAGGCTCTTCCCAGCTCTTTTTGGAACTGATGGAGTATTTATTGGACAAGGAATGTCTGTATGAGTATCCCAAGGTTAACATGGAGTTAAAAATCAAAATGAAACTGCAGATTTAGGGATGATTCTTGTTCTTTTTCCCTCTTTTTAAAAAGCTGGGAATGTTTCTGTTGCCCTTTGAGCAGGAGCTGATCCTGAACAATTCCAGGCCCGGAATGGAGCCGGTTCCTGGCACCTTTCCCTGTTTGCTTGGGATCTAATTTTTAACCCAGGCTGCAGACCAGAGGCTGGAAGTGTGTGCAGTCGGGATACAGGGATGAGTCAGCTGTTTGTTGGGAAACATTCCCGGTTCTTGGAGGGCTTTGGGATTGGTTTAGCTGGAAATACCATTGGGATCCTGGGGTTGGATCCAAGAGAGGGACTTGGACAAGGGATGGAGGGGCAGGACACTGGGAATGGCTTTAAACTGACAGAGGATAAATTTAGGTGGGATATTGGGAAGGAATTCCTGGCTGGGAGGGTGGGGAGGGACTGGAATGGGTTTCCCAGAGAAGCTGTGGCTGCCCCTGGATCCTGGGATGGGATGATCCAGGAGTGATCCAGGTTCTCTGTGCCAGGTTCCTGGGATGGGATGATCCTTCAGACTGACACAGAGCAGGTTTAAATGGGATATTGGGAAGGAATTCTTGTTTGGGAGGGTGGTGAGGGCCTGGAATGGATTTCCCAGAGAAGCTGTGGCTGCCCCTGGATCCCTGGGAATGTCCCAGGCCAGGTTGGAGCAATGTGGGATAGTGGGAAGTGTCTCTGCCCATGGGATGATCCCTAAGGTCTCTTCCAACCCAGTCCAGTCTGGAATTCCATGGCTTAACCTGCTGCCACATTTTCCTTGTTATTTGGAGAACAGTGAGTTAATTCAATCAGAATTCCAAGGAATTGGATCCATTATTCCCTCTGCTGTAAGGATGTTCTCTCCCAGGAAAATACTTGGTTTAGTGGTTGGAATCATTTAACCAGTGGGAGAACCAAACAAATCCCTTCCCAGCTCCTTACTGTTCACATTCCAGATCTGTCCCTGCCTGGATAACAAATATAATAATCGGGAATTCCACTAATCAGCTGCTTGTCCCGGGGTCTGGGGCTGCAAAATGAGCCTCTTCCCAAGAAAAATTGGATTTATGGTGTTTCTGGAGCTGAAATCCCACCCTTTGTTGTGCTGATCCCTCTTTTTCCAACTTGTTTAAACATCCTGGGGGGAAAAAAGGACCTGGCCTGAATTCCCAGATTTTTTGCACTAATTCCTCCCTTCCTAAACCTTTATTACCTCTTTTATCTTCTCTCATTCCCTTCACCCAACGATAAAATATCCCAATCCCTGAGGAATTTTGGGGCTGGTTTTTGGTTTTTGTTTTTTTTTTTGCTCTCCCTCATTCCCAGAGATGCCAAATCCTGACAAATCCACCTGTTTGTTTTTCCAGAACAAGGACATTGGTGAACGGGAGAACAAAATTCCCAGGCAGGAGGAGGACGAGGAGCCCGTCAAGCACAAGTAAGGATGGATTTATTCCCACTTTTCTCTCCCTGGGATGTGTTTTTAATGAGGGTTTTCCCTTCTGTGCAGTTTAATTTCGTTTTTGATACGAATTCCAAATAATCCCAGGTGGGGGATGATTGCATTCCATGATTTTAGGGGGCTTTTCCAGCCTTAAAAACTCTGGGAATAAAGAGGGAAAACCTGGGGTTGAGTGGCAGTGTTTCCAGTGCTGGGGTTTCCCTGGATTTCCCAGCCATTCCTGCCCCTCTGTCCCTGTTTTTGGGGTGTTTTGAGGGTGGATTTTTTTTTTCCATGGATTCACGTGGCTGTTTTTGTCCCTGGAAAATGGGAGCATAAATCCAGCTGAGCCAGGGAGTCACTCCTGGCAGGAGCAGCTCCCTCTGGAGTCGTTTTCCTGCCCTAAAAACTCCCAGCAGGGATTTTTTGGGAGACCCAAGGAGGTAAAACTGGGTATGAAAACTCTGGGATGTGACCTTTTCCCATCCTTTATCCCTAAAAACCTCCCCTGGGGGAGCTCAGCTGCTGGGAATGACCAGAGCAAACCTGGTTGCTCTTCCTTGGGAATATTTGGGAATTCCTGGGAGGATTTTCCCTGCAGAAAACAATATCCCTCGTGGGGGAAACAGGGATATGTTTCCCCATGGACTCAGGGCTGGAAATGCTCTGGGAAAACCATCCCTGAGATCCCTGGGAGCGACTTTTCCGCATGGTCGGATTCGGGGCCGGAAGAGCCGCGCGAGGTCCGAGCGAGGCTGAAACAGGAGCTGGAGATCCCGGGAATGTGATGAATAATGGATCACCTGCTCTTGAATTCCAGCCCTGCCACCTGATCTGCTGTGTTTGCTTGTTTTTGCCATCCCTGGGCTGCTCATCCCACCCTGGAATTCCGAGCTGATCCTCTCAATCGGGAAAAAAACCACCCTGTTTTTTTATATCTGGGAATTCCTGCTTTTTAACCCATTTAAATCCTTCCCCTGCCTGGGAGTCCTTGGAATTCCATAGGTAGAGAGCAAAGGTGTTGAGGAGGGGGGGTGAGTAGGAGATTCCATCTCCAGCCAGCTTTGTCCTCAAATCCATGGAAGCCTTTGGAGAGGCAGCTTATGGGGTGAAAAGTTGGCTTTCCACATGGATTTTCCATGTGGATTTTCCCCTTTATCCTCAAATCTGTAGAAGCCTTTGGAGAGGCAGCTTATGGGATGAAAAGTTGGCTCTCCCTGTGGATTTTCCTCATGGATTTCCCCCTTTGTCCTCAAATCCATGGAAGCCTTTGGAGAGGCAGCTTATGGGGTGAAAAGTTGGCTTTCCACGTGGATTTTCCCATTTATGCTCAGATCCATGGATCCCTTTGGAGAGGCAGCTTCTGGGATGAAAGCTTTGCTTCCCACATGGATTTTCCTCCTTGTCCACAAATCCATGGATCCTTTTGGAGAGGCAGCTTTTGGGGTGAAAGCTTTGCTTTCCCCGTGGATTTTCCCCTTTTCCCACTTTTCCAGCCACAGCGTGTTTTGCTGGGATCCAGAGGGAACTTTGCAAGGCAAAGCAGGGCGAGATCTGCTCCTCAGGGAATGTTTGCATCCCAAATTCTTGGCTTTGGATTTACTTTTCCTTTCCTTGTTAAACATCCCTTTCCCACCCCCAGAATCCGAGGTGAGTTTTTACCAGGATCGAGAGGAGCCGATAACTCCAGTTCCTCTTGGATTTTGGATTCCCAAGAGTGTGGCAGAACCCTGGGAGCCCTTTGGGAAAGGGAAGCGCTGGGCACAAGTGTCCTGGTGCAAGAGGCGAGCTGGGATAACCCTCTGGATTTTCCCCCTGAATTTGGGGAGTTCCTGGGAATGGAATTCTGCCTTCCCTGCAAACCAGTTGCAGCTCAAGGGGGGAACCACCCGGAGCTCGACTGGGAAATGTGGTGGATCAGGGAATGGTGCTGTGGCTGAGCAGGGAACAGATCCTGGGGTGTTCAGGATGGTTCCTCCTCCATCCCACCCTGTGGAGAATCCCGGGATGAACTGGGCTGGAAGGGACCTTAAGGATCATCCCATTCCACCCCCTGCCATGGGCAGGGACACCTTTTACCATCCCAGGTTGCTCCAGCCCGGCCTTGGATCCAGGGATGGGGATTCCAGGCTCTCTGTCCAGAGGAAGGACAAACCCCCTCGGCTCCGGCTCCACCATTCCCACCCTCCCACATTCCCACACCTTTCTCGGCCTCTTCCTCTTTCGTTCCTGATCCTCTCAAACCTCACCCCGCCCATCCCCCCCATTTTTTTTAGGTGTCTTTTTGTTCCTTGTTTTTCCTCTCTCCCAAACTCCCAGGGCAGCAGCGAGCGCTGACAAAGCCCTTTGTGCCAACCCTGCTCCTCTCCCGGGAGAATCCCGGCTCGGCTCATCCCCCATCCCGCCTCTCCTGCGGGGATTTCCCTTTGAAACTCGGGATTATCGCGGGTTTCTTTTTTAACCACTCGTGTTTAAATCCCGGAGCAGGAAGCGCAGCCCCGGATCCGCCTTTGTGAGGAGCAGGGTGGGGATGGACTTTGGCCTTTCCGCCTCATTCCCACCGGGAAAAACAGCCGGTCTGGGACACGGGAACCTGCGCGGGGACCTGCGAGACTCCGCGGCTGGAGTTTGGAATTCCCAACCCCCCCAGCCAGGGCTGGGATCGGGGTGGTTGTGCAAACCAAGCTCGTTAAAAGCGGAGCTAAAAATCCAAGGGAGGGCCTTGGAAAGGGAGGGGAACAACGATAACCTTCGGTTTAACGAGACCCGGAGCTGCCGCTGTTCGACACTTAGTCATCATCCCGAAAAAGCATCCTTAAAAACCGCCGGCTCGGGCTGTGCCGCTCCCCCCATCGGAGGTGGATTTCTGGGAGGAGCCGGGCTTGGGAAAGGCGATCCCGCGCTCAGGAATGTCACCCGGCAGGTCCGGACCGCTTTTTGTTTTGTTGTAATCTCTGCACAAAAAAAAAAACCCAACAAAAAACCCTCATCGGTGACTCCGCTCCGGCCCCGGGGGGAGCTCGGCGGGATCGTCCAGGACGTGCTTCCCGAAACGCTTCCCGAAATCCCGGCGGCGTGGAGGCCTCGAGGAAGGGGTTTAAAAGAATAAAAAGGATTGAAAAAAAGACGGGGATTAAAGTGGGGGAGGCGGTTTAGGCTCCGCTCGAGGCACGTGGTCGGATTGGCAGCTCTTTGGAGCTGCTGGCTTGGCCTGGAGGGCACTGCCAAGGATCCTTTCCAGGGATGATCCAGAGGGGATCCCTTCCATGGGGAACACGGGCAGGAGGAGGAGAAGGAGGTGGGCACCTTTTCCTTGGTGCTGGAGGAGGGAGAGGTGGGATTTAGGTGCCTGAATCCACCTGGCTGGGGGGTTCACCTGGAGAAGAGAAGGATCCAGGGAGAGCTGAGAGCCCCTTGCAGGGCCTAAAGGGGCTCCAGGAGAGCTGGAGAGGGACTGGGGACAAGGGATGGAGGGACAGGACACAGGGAATGGCTTCCCACTGGAAAAGTGGAGATTTAGGTGGGATATTGGGAAGAAATTCCTCCCTGTGAGGGTGATGAGGGGCTGGAATGGATTTCCCAGAGAAGCTGTGGCTGCCCCTGGAAGTGTCTCAGGCCAGGTTGGAGCAACCTGGGTTAGTGGAAGGTGTCCCTGAACTGGATGGTCTTTAAGACTCCTTCCCACCCAAACTATTGTGGGATTCTGGGATCTCAGTCCAGTTTTCCTGGTGTCCCTGGAAGGGAAAGCCTTGTCCTCAGGGAGGGAAATTGGGAAGCTGCTCCCGAAGCAGCTCCGAGTGGCTGTTTTGGGAGCGAAATGGGAACGAGGAACCTGCACCACTGAGGAAATCCCTGTTATGGGGCTGCTTGGCACACCCATTCCTGCTGCTCCTGAGGGAAGGATATCACTTGGAAAGGTCCCCTGGAACAGTGTTTGCTCCCTTGGGGCTGGAGCAGTGAAGCAAAACCAGCCTGGGAGCAGCTCAGAGGGGCCTGTTTTGCTTCAAGATAACTCCGGGCATTCCACACATTCCCAACGTGCCACTGCCCACCCTCCTCCTTCCACAGGAGCTGCTCTCCCTCCTTATTGCCCAGCCAGGAGCTCCAGCCAGGGGTGAAAAGTGGATTTGAGGCCTTCCTGACCCAAAGCAGGGAATGTGCCACCCGTGAGGGGCTCGGAGGTGATGCCTTGTGTGTGTGTTCCCTCTGGAATGCTGCGGCTCCCTAAATCCTCCTGTGCTCCCTGGAGCTCCCAGACCTGTATCCAGCTATAGCCACCTCCATCCACGGTGTTCCTGGCTGGTTTGGGCTGGGAAACATGGCACGAGGTGCTCAGGGAGCAGGAGGTCTCCTGGATTTGGGCACAGCCATCAGCTGGATTTGGGCACATCCATCAGTTTTAGGGAGGTGCCGATAAAATCTGCGAGTGGCCCTGCAGGAGGCTGATCCCAAATGGATCAATCCCAGCTTTTCTCTGGATGCTCTGTCCTTCCCCAGGGTGGGGAGGGACTGGCACAGGTTTCCCAGAGAAGCTGTGGCTGCCCCTGGATCCCTGGAAGTGTCCCAGGCCAGGCTGGAGCAACCTGGGCTAGTGGAAGGTGTCCCTGCCCATGGAATGGGATGATCCTTAAGATCCCATCCATTCTGTTATTCCATACTTTATCTCAGCTGCCCAGGGCAGGGATGGAGTCCCCACCCCTGGAGGGATTTTCAGATCCACGTGGATGTGGCACCTGGGGACAGTGGTGGCCTCGGCAGTGCTGGGTTTGATGACCTTGGAGGCTTTTCCAAGCTAAACAATTCCAGGATTCCATGACTTCAGCTGCCTCTCTGGCTCCTGATGCCGATTTTGCCCCTCACTCCCACAATCCAGGACATCCCACACGTGTCTCACCACTCTGGGATCTTCTTCCCTGTTTTTCCCAGGGAGGTTTCACCTCTTTGTGCTCTTCCCTATTTTCCACAGGGAGATCAAGCTGAGGAATTACGAACCCGAGGATGAGGAGCTGAAGAAGAGGAAGCTGCCCCCGGGAAAACCGGCCTCAGGTGGGAATAAACCGGGAGCAAAGGCTTGGAAAACTCCAGGCTGGAGGATTGCTGGATGTGTGGGAGGTCCTTGGAGCCCTGGAGGGGGTTGGAATGCTGGGATTTCCCAGTTCTGAACCTCCACGTGGTTCCAAAAGGGGAAGTGAAGGGTAGAAGTTCCCTTGATCTTGGAATGTGGAGTCCTGCTGGAATAAATCCCTTTAAAAACGCCCTGGATCAAAAGCTTTTCCAAAGGGAAGAGGAAGGTGGGGTGGGAATGCTGGCACTGCACCTTCCTCTTCCCTTTGGAAAAGCTTCAGCCTTCCTCTGAATGCCACAAGAAGGGCAGGAGAGATTTATTTTGGATATTGGGAAAATTCCTCCTGGAGTCCCCCATTCCTGGAGGGATTTCCAAGCCCCTGTGGATGTGGCACTTGGGGACACGGTCAGTGGTGGCCTTGGCAGTGCTGGATGATCTCAGAGGGCTTTTCCAACCTCAGTGATTCCAGGATTCTGTGGAATGGGATTCACCCCTCAGGGATGTTCTCCTGGAGCTGCTCCCCTTCCTTGCTCAGTTGGAGCTGTTTTCCACATGTTTTCCCATTATCCCTGAGATCTCCAGACCTTTATGTCGGGTTGGACTCCTCCAGACTGTCTCAGACCTTGTAAATGAGTCAGGGTGAGTCCAATTCCACACCCCTGGAGCAGCTGATCCCTGCAGGAATTCCGGGAAGAGGCCTCAGACCCAACAGGCTTTTTGCTGTTGGTGGTGTTGCATCATTCCCAGAGGATTTTTGGGAGCCTCCACAGGGTTTGGGTGGGGGAGGGACGTTTTCCCCACCTGCACTCAACGTGTTTTTAAGGCAAAGACGTGGGAATGGGGTTTTACCAAAGGTTTTGGGAGCCAATCCCGGGGCTCCCGTTGGAATTCCCTGTGTCCCGACGCTGATCCTGTTTCTCCCTCTAGTGGAGGACACGGTGAAGGACCAGCTGGAAGCTGCCAAGCCCGAGCCCATCATCGATGAGGTGGTAGGTAAATCCCGAGGCATTCCCTGTGTCCAGGCTCCATCCTCACCTTCACCTCTCACTGGATGTCTCCTCTTCCTCCTCAGGATCTGGCAAACCTGGCTCCCAGGAAACCAGACTGGTGAGTGCTGGGAGCTCTGGGACAGGGGGGGTGGAATCGGCGCTTCCAACACCTTGGGGTTGTCCAGGTTGGGTTGGAAGGGCCGGAAATATCCCGGAAAATCTGATTTGGGGGTTAAAAGTGCTGGGAAAATGAAGTGGGAGGTGTCCCAGCCCATGGGACACCTGGGCAGGTTCCCTGGGCCAGGATCCTGGGATGGGGAGATCCAGGGGTGATCCAGGGCTGATCCAGGGCTGATCCAGGGCCGATCCAGGTTCCCTGTGCCAGGATCCTGGGATGGGCTGATCCAGGGCTGATCCAGGGCTGATCCAGGTTCCCTGGGCCAGGATCCTGGGATGGGCTGATCCAGGGGTGATCCAGGGGTGATCCAGGTGCCAGGATCCTGGGATGGGGAGATCCAGGGGTGATCCAGGTTCCCTGTGCCAGGATCCTGGGATGGGATGATCCAGGGGTGATCCAGGTTCCCTGTGCCAGGATCCTGGGATGGGCTGATCCAGGGGTGATCCAGGGCTGATCCAGGGGTGATCCAGGGCCGATCCAGGTTCCCTGTGCCAGGATCCTGGGATGGGATGATCCAGGGGTGATCCAGAGGTGATCCAGGGCTGAGCCAGGGGTGATCCAGGGCTGATCCAGGTTCCCTGTGCCAGGATCCTGGGATGGGATGATCCAGGTGCCAGGTTCCTGGGATGGGCTGATCCAGGGGTGATCCAGGATGATCCAGGTGCCAGGTTCTTGAGATGGGCTGATCCAGGGATGATCCAAGTTCCCTGAGCAAGGTTCCTGGGATAGGCTGATCCAGGGCTGATCCAGGTGCCAGGTTCCTGGGATGGGCTGATCCAGGGATGATCCAAGTTCCCTGTGCCATGTTCCTGGGATGGGCTGATCCAGGTTTCCCGTGCCAGGTTCCTGGGATGGAGTGATCCAGGTTTCCTGTGCCAGGTTCCTGGGATGG
>JAWWLV010000352.1:0-14559 GCA_035041135.1 Platyrinchus mystaceus | reverse complement strand
CCCGCTCTGTCTCGAGCATTCCCGGGACCCCTCACTCACTGCAGCATTCCCAGGATCCCTCACTCACTGCAGCATTCCCGGGATCCCTCACTCACCCATTGGTGCTGCAGCATTCCCGGGATCCCTCACTCACCCATTGGTGCTGCAGCATTCCCGGGATTCCTCACTCACCCATTAGTGCTGCAGTATTCCCGGGATTCCTTACTCACCCTTGTTGCTGCAGCATTCCCAGGATTGCCCCCCAACCCTGTTCATGTGGCAGATCTGGGATTCCCCCAACCTTGTTCATCTGGCAGATCCCACTGATGCTGCAGGATTTCCAGGATCCCTCACTCACCACTGACTGCAGCATTCCCGGGATTCCTCACTCACCCACTGATGCTGCAGTATTCCCGGGATTCCTTACTCACCCTTGATGCTGCAGCATTCCCAGGATTGCCCCCCAACCCTGTTCATTTGGCAGATCTGGGATTCCCCCAACCCTGATCATCTGGCAGATCCCACTGATGCTGCAGCATTCCTGGGATTCCTCACTCACCACTGATGCTGCAGGATTCCCGGGATCCCTCACTCACCACTGATGCTGCAGCATTCCTGGGATTCCTCACTCACCCATTGATGCTGCAGGATTCCCGGGATTCCTTACTCACCCATTGATGCTGCAGCATTCCCGGGATTTCCCCCCCAACCCTGTTCATCTGGCAGATCTGGGATTCCCCCCATCCTTCTTATCTGGCAGATCCCACTGATGCTGCAGCATTCCCAGGATCCTCTCTCCACCCTGCTCCCCTGGCAGATCCCGGGATTTCCCCCCCATGCTGCTCCTCTGGCAGCTCCCGTTGCTGCTGCAGCATTCCCGGGATTCCCCACCAACCCGGCACCTACCTCAGGCCACCCAAGAGCTGCCGGGGGTGGCCCTGCCCTGGGTGCATCACCCGTTATTTTTATAAGGAGGAGAAAACTGAAGAACCAGGGAGTTTCTTCCCTGAAAACCAGCTGTTTGCATGGAAAACGGGAATTCTCGGCGGCAGGAGCGGCGCCCTCCCTGCGGGCTGTGGAGGGGCCGTTCCGGGCCCAAGGTGTCCGTGTGTCTGCGTGTGAATATCTCTCTCTATAAATTTATATATATATATAAATATGTTGTATATTATGAGCTGTAAAAAGAAGGAGTCTGTATATATTGGGACACTGGGGGCGGCAGGAATGGGGATCGGAGCTCCCAGCGGGTTTGGCCTGGAATAACCACTTCTTTCTGACTGTGACTTGAGGATCTTTGGTACGAAACCCCCTGGTTTTGGGAGCTGAGGCCGCTTGGCTTCCAAGGAAAGGACATGGGGGGAGTGTGGAAATAAATCCTGTAGGAATTGGTGTGTTCTCGTGCTGTTTTGTAACTCGGGCTTCAGGTGCAAATGTTCCTTCCCTTGGTTTGGTGAGGACATCCCAAGGGGTTCCACTTCCCTGGAAGTGTCCAAGACCAGGCTGGACAGGGCTTGGAGCAACCTGGGATAGTGGAAGATGGCCCTGCTCTTGGCAGGAGTGGGACGGGATGAGCTTTGAGGTCCCTTCAGCCCAAACCAGTCTGGGACTCTGGGATTATCACGACTGCAGAGAAAGCTGGACTTGAGGGAATCCCTTTCTAAGGTATTGGGAAGGAATCCTTCCCTGGAGGGTGGGGAGGTCCTGGCACAGGTTGCCCAGAGAAGCTGTGGCTGCCCCAGCCCTGGAAGTGTCCAAGGCCAGGTTGGAGCAACCTGGGCTAATGGAAGGTGTCCCTGCCCATGGCAGGGGGTGGGATGGGATGAGTTTTGAGATCCCTCCCAGCCCAAACCGTGGGATTCTGTGATTCTGATCCACCCCTTCAGAACTGCACATCCTTAGAAATCAACAGGAAGCTCCAAAACCCCCCTTTCCCCCACCATGGGATGGAGGGAATATCCCCAGCAGGATGTGCCCCATCCCCTGTCCCTGTGGCACAGCTCCATCCTCGGAGGAATCCAAGGCCAGGGAGGTGGAAACTTGTCCAAGGACTGAATCAATTTCTGACCCGACCCTTTAACTGCCTCCAATTTGATTTTCATTTGTAGCATCACAATTATCAGATTGAAATTCCCGACCACTCAGCCTTGAAATGGTTCCCGCTCCAGAGAGCCGGGATTGTCCGGCAGCAACATCTCCCAGTTTTCTGCCCTCCCTGCTGAAGTTTTCTCCCTTGGAACACCTCAGAGGGTGGGAATTCTCCAGCCCAGCCCTGGAGATGCCACGGAGGAAGGAGCACAAGCTCAGTGGTGCCCATGGTGAGGGTGGGAAGGAGCTCCTGGATTTTCCCACCTGTTTTCCCTGTTTTCCTTCGCAGTTTTGTCACCTTTGGGGCGGGCGCATGGGAAAGCAGGTGGATTCCCAGGGCTCTCACCCTGTGGCATGGCAGGGACTTCCCATGCTTTGGAATTCCAAAGATTAAATACACATTTGTATTTATGGCAGAAAAATCTGGGACTCTGATCCAGGAGTTTAATGAGTTAAAGGAACACCAGAAACCCGATTTTAGGGACTCCAGATGCCCCCCAGGCTACAATTCCAATGAAAACACCCCAAAACGAGGACGGTGCTCCTGGGCTGCAGCTGTTTTCCCTCTGGGAATGGACTGGTGGCACCAGGAGGCTGCTCCACCACCTTGGATTTTATTTCCTCATCCCAAGTGAAGGTCCTTTAGGTAATCCCAGAATCACTGAGGGTGGAAAACACTTCTGAGACAATCAAGTCCAAGCTGTGCCTGATCCTTACCTTGTCACCAGACCATGTGTATATAGATATATATATAATTTATATCCACACACAGACATAAATATACGTGTAATATATATAATATATGTATAAAATGCACACATATGTACACAAATATATATTTTATATATATATAAGGCAGGGAAGGAGAATATTATTCCCATGGGATGCACTGAGGCTCTTTCTGAAATTGGTGGGTTATTAAATCCTAGGGAAGCAGCAGCCAGAGGGTGGAAATTATTCCATCAACCCCAACCTGTGGCTGCTGGATGGGATGGGAACAACCTTGGCTTCCAAGGAAACCCTTTATGAACCATTCCTGAGCCATAAATGTTTTTCTTGGGAAACTGGGCTCAGTCTCCCTCCCTGCTCAGTGGGTGCCACCCAATTAAAGGTGATATTTCCTCCTTCAAGGCACTGGAATAATTTAGGGATTTAAATCCATCCTTGCTCTTCAGATACCTTCTATTTCTATTTATTTTATTAATTTTCTGCTTTTTTCACGCTCCCTTCCCACGTTCCAGGACAGGAGAGGCCCCACTTTTCCCCCATCTCTTTGTTTTTGGAGTTACAACCCCATCTCTTAAATTTCAAGCCTCTCTTTGCACCAATTAAACCTTAATTAGAGAAGAAATTCATCCTGGGGCTGGTTTTTATCCCTCCCTCTCCCCTGTCCTCAGGGCAAGGAGCCTGAAGCCAGCACACAATTGGTATTTTATATGTTTATATAATTTATACTTACATTTGATATCTATTTCTCAAGATGTAATTATCTATAATTATATCTTTTCATGGAAAATCCACCATTTGGGATCTGTTCCTCCAGAATTCCCCAAATTTAATGGAAATCCTTCAGGAACCAGCCTTAAAGTCCACCTGGAATCAGGGGGATCTGTGGCCATCCCAGTGCTGACATGTGTGCTCCCTGTGGAAAAACGGGAATTTGGGTGGTTTGCTTGGGAATCCCCTGTTCTTTCCCCCCAAAAAAGTGGGATTAAGGAGTGGTTCCATGTGTAAAGCAGCACTAGGAGGGTTTATGCAGCACCACCTCCTCCTAAATGTATATATATATATAAATATATATGTTCTATGGTCATCAGGCACAAAGGAATTGTCATTCCCAGGTGGAAAAGCTCAGAAAGATGAGTTTAATTGGGAAAAAAAAATTAAAATCCTTTTTTTCTTATTTTTCCTGGAATAGGAGCTGCTCTGGATGGGATAAATGACATTTTCTCCCCTCTGCCTTGTCCTTAATCCCATAAAAACAGGTCAGGAAAGTTGCAGGATCCCTGATTTCCACCCTGGCCCAGCTCCTTTGGGGGATCACAGCCCCATAACTCAAACTGCAGAGATGATCCCAGTAAAATTCCCATCTGGGGAGGATTTTCCAGGAGTAACTGCCGGCAATAAAACCCTGGCGAGGGGATGATGGATCCGAGGGGGAAGTGGCTCCATCACCAGAAAAAGTGGCTTTTAAATAAGGTTCTGGACTCCCCTCCCAGCCTGACAAAGTATTTGGGGCTGCTTGGAAGGGGAATCCCCCAAATCCTGGGGAAAATCCCGCTTTCCCAGGTGAGTCGGGCGGGATTAGGGTGGGTGGATGTGAGGAATGAACCGGTCCGGGTGTCCGGGGGTTTTGGGTGCTGGGATTCTCCTGCCTCTCGGGGCTCCCGGGGTGCTGCACCTTTGGGAGCTCCACCCCATCCCCCTCGGGCATCCCTTCATCCCTTCCTTCCCATCGCCCTTCCCAGCCCCTCCCGGAGCGCCTCCTTCTCCCAGCCCTTCCCTGGGATCGCGGCGGGACGCGCGGATCCCCCTCAATCCCCTGACTCGAGTGGCTGCGGCTCCTCAGCCTCTCCCGGCGGGGAAATGTCCGCCAGCTCCCAAACCTCGGGGTGCAGAACCGCCTTCCCAACCTCTCCTCGCTCCGAACGAGCTGGGAGCAAAACGTGATGCCCCTGGATGCTCCCAGGAATCCCTTGGAAGGGCGGGTGTTGGGGTGCAGAGCCCGCTGCAGCTTCATCCAGCTGGAACCCCGCAGCCAGGAAAAAAACCGGGATATTTCAAAATCCACCTGCATCTCCCGCTCCTTTCCCCTCGCACGTGCTGCTGCGGAATTCCAGCCGTGCCCGGAACGAGGTGGGAAAATTGTCAGGGAACAAAACAAAGCAGGGGCGGGACGGGGAGAGCAGCGGGACGGAGTCAATTCCCGCGGATAACAGGGAACATTCGAGCCCTCTTAATTCCTCCAAAGGGAATTTTTTCCTTGGCAGTTTGGAAGGATTAAACCCAAGGGAGTGCGGGGAATAATCCTGATGCTGTTGGAGGCTTAAGGGAGGGTTTTCCCTGCCCGGGGCGTCTCCACGTTGCTTCCCAGTTTTCTAGCAGAGGGAATTGGGTGGCAGCTCGCCTGGGAATGCTTGAATTCCCTGGAATGCTGTTTATTCTTTGGGATTTAGCAGCGATAGGGAAAAATTTCTGCCTTTGCACCTTGATTTTCTCACCTCTGCAGGTGCTGAAGGGCAAAGACGCTGCAACGAGGCTGGAGGGAAGATTTGGGTTGGGAAGAGGGACTGGGAGGGGTGGGAAGTTTGGGAGTCCCACCCTGAATTTAGGAGGGATTTTGGCAGCTCAGGAGTTTGCAAAAGCCTGGGAACACGCCCAGTTTGGGTTTGGTGACTGGGTTAACTGGAGAGGAGCTCAGTCCCTGCTCAGTGAGCTCCAGCTGCCTCAAAACTGGTTTTATCCTCCTCCTTGAGCCGGGCTTTGCTTCTCCAAAAGAGCCACATCCTGCCCCAAATGCCCCTTTCCCGTGGCTGCACCACCTGCATTTCTTTGCTGGGGATGGAAAAGCACTTGGGGCTCAACCCAGGCTGGAACTGGGGGGTTTAACCCAAAAGGGGACAGGAAGGAGGAGGAAAAAAAAAGGAATAATAAGCACTGGGAAAGTTTGGCAAACTTCAACTTCCCTGCTGAGCCTACTGAGCTACCAGTCCCCTCCGAAGGGATCTGTTTGAATTTTAAGGTGTTTCTGACACCCGGATCTTGTCTTTGCCCTCCCCGGAACATCTCCAAAGGCTGTTCAAGGCAAGATTTCTCATTTTTAATTATCTCACGGGCAGTGGGGAGTTATCCCCCCTCCCAGCGTGCAGGTAAATAACTGCTCCCTGGGAAACCGCGAGGAGCAATTTCGGGGTGGAAGGAGAAATTCTGGGGTACTGGGAGCAATTTGGGGGCGGAAGGAGCAAAAGCAGAGGCTGGTTTTGAGAGGCAAATCCCGTTTTCACAAGTGCCAACTCTGCCGAGACTGCAGAGGGATGACCTGCAGCTTTGCTCGACACCTTTGGAGCTCCCTCCAGCTTTTTTTCCCGGCTGTGAGGGTTAAGTGAAGGCCAAGAACAGCTGGAGCCGGGATTGTGATCTCCTCGTACCCACAAGCACCGCACCAGCCTCGGGCATCGCCCGGAGCCAGCGCGGCTGAATTTCAGACACAAAACATCCCCCGCGCTCCCTTTGTGTCCTGTTTCCAAAGCCAGCAGGAGCTGATGACCCACCAGGCTGCGGCTTTCGGGATCAAAGCTCCGCTCCGCGGCTCCGACACGGAGAGAAGCGCTGATGAAACCCTCCAGAAATCCGTGTTCACTCCGAGTCTTCCCTCCAGGCTCTGCCTCTGGGGAGCTGCTGAGCGAGACACATCAAATGCAGCAGCAGAGAGGAGCGGAGCAGACCAAACAAGCTCTTGTGAAGCCTGAAACCGAGTTTGGGTTCGGGCTTAGCAAAGCTGTCACACGGATTCACTGCGGGAGCGTCACGGATGGGGATGGGGGGGGGGCTCCGGGCAATAAATCCTGGGGTTTCCCCCCATTTTTCCAGGGAAAGTAAATACCAGCTGCTAATTGCAATGAGAGTATCCAAAGCTTAATGAAGAGACTGATGTTGGAGTCGTGGGACAATCCCAACCTCTGCTCCGGGTGATCCTGCCATGAGTGAGGAGGCTTTGGAGGAGCAGCCTCAGCACCACCTCCCCTGACACCTCAGGAGTCACCACTCAGCAATAATCAATTTAGAGCCACCTTACTCTCACTAATTCCCCCTCCCAAGCTGGAAGGGCCTAAATTGGTTTTATTTTTGTGAAATGCAGCCGCGGGTGCAGAGCAGGGCCAGGGGTGAGTTCCCACCCTGTGCACTGGGGGGTTGTTCCCCTGGTTTTCCAGTCCCAGGGAACGGGTGTTTTGCATCCTCAGGGAGGGATGGAGGTGATGGGAGTGATGATGTCCCTGTTCCCATCAGTTTTGGTGTCTGATCCAGATGCTTCTCAAAGCCAAAGTTCAGAGCTTTCCTTTGGCTCTTGGCTGAGCGTTCCTGTCCCAGGGAACGGGCGGTCTGCAGCCCCACGGGCCTCTGAGGGAGGGATGGAGATGATGGGGGTGATGGTGTTGCCCCTGTTCCCATCAGCTTTGGTGCCTGATCCAGCTGTTTCTCCAAGCCAGGGGAAGGCAAAGCTCTCATGTGGCTCTTGGCTGCGTGTTCTTGTCCCAGGGAATGGGGGCTTTGCAGCCCCACAGGTATCCAGAGGGAGGGATGGAGGTGAGGAGGGTGATGGTGTTGTCCCCCTTCCCATAATTTTTAGTACCTGATCCAGCTGCTTCTCCCAGGCAGGACAAGCCAAGCTCCAAAGCTCCTGTTTTGCTCCTGGCCGAGCGCTGGGAACAGTCACCTTGAGTCGGGCGGAAGGGAAGGAAAACACTTGAGAAATGTCAAAACACACGTTCCAAAGCAATTTGCTAAACCAACAATTTGGGCTGCGAGAAGAGCCGTGATTGCCCTCTTCACACATCTTGGATGGGTTTGTTTTTCCTGCTGGCTCGTTGCCCTCCGAGCAGGATTTCAGTTTCCGACTCCTCTTCCTCTGAACCCACGGAGGGGGATGGAGGGAGAGCAGCCCCGATTTCTCCCGGATAAATAAAGATGCCAAAGCCTCCGTGACCACCTTGACTCCTCCTCGTGGATATTCCAACCTGCTTTGGCCTCATCCTTGGGATCCGTGGGTTGTGTTGGACCCAATGGCAGACCCAGGGGGTGATCCAGCCCCAGGGGCTTCGATTATCCTAAACAAGAGGTTTTTGTGCTCTCTGAGCTGGGTTTTTGCAGAGCTGCCCCTCCCATCCCCACCCCACAGTGCTGGGAATTTGGGTCACCGGGTGAATTTTAGGCCACCCCTCGCTCTTGACTTAACTGGGGTTCCAGGGTTGAGGATTGTGTTTAATAACCACCATCCTTTGTAAAGCCCAGAGGGAAGAACCCCCATTTCTTCCCTATAAATAAAGATGCCAAAGCCTCTGTGACCATCTCAGATGCTCCTCAGGGATATTCCACCCTGCTTTGGCCTCATCCCAGCACTCCCACAGCTTTTTTCCCTGAACCTAACCCTAAACCTTACCCTAGTCCTAGCCCTAAACCTAACCCCAAACCTTGGGATCAGTGAGTTGCATTGGATGAATTGCAGCCCCAGGGGGTGATCCAGCCCCAGGGGCTTCAATTATCCTAAAACAAGAGTTTTTCCTGCTCTCTGAGCTGGGTTTTACTACGAGGGCAGAGCTGCCCCTCCTATCCCCACCCTACAGCGCTACCGCGGCCCTGCCACGCTGGAAATTCGGGTCATCAGATTAATTTTAGGCCAAGTCTCGCTCCTGACTTACAGGGGAACTGGGGCCAAGGGCCGAGTTTAAAAAGCACCCGCCCTTGGAAAGCTGCGCTCGCTCAATGGAGGGGCCATTAAACGGCACTTAAAGGCTTTTAACGCCTCAGCCCGCCCGTGTTCGCTGTTCCCGGACAAACAGGGAGCTCTGCATCCCGGGAATGTCACGCTCTGATTCCTGCGCACGAGCCCGGAGCGGCCGCGGCTGGAAATCAGGGAGCGGATCAAAGGCTGAGTCAGGAGCGCTCTGGGAAGAAGCAGCAGCTCCGTCCCAGTGCCCCCAGTGCCCTGCCCTGTCAGTCCCAGTGCTCCCAGTGCCCCCAGTGCCCTGCCCTGTCAGTCCCAGTGCTTCCAAGAACCCCAGTTTTCCCGGGCAGATGCCCAGGAACACCTAGACCGACAGCACCAGCCCCCTCCAGTCCCTCCCAGTGCACCCCCTGTCACTCCCAGTGCTCCCAGGAACCCCAGTTTGCCTAGTCAGATGACCAGGATCACCCACACCATCATCAACACCCTTTAATGAGCCTCCACAGAACGGCCCTTTAATGAGCGCTCCCTTAATGACTCCCCCCCAAATGACCCCTCTCCTTAATGGACCCCCATCACTGGTGGGTCATAATTAATGACTCGTGGGGACCCCTCCTGCTTCCAAAGCCTTCCCAGGCTTAATTAATTAATTTAGAGCCACCTGACTCCCAGTAATTCCCCCTCCCGAGCTGGAAGGGCCTGAATGGGTTTTAAATTCGTGAAGTGCAGCCGCGGGTGCAGAGCAGGGCCAGGGATGAGTTCCCATCCCGTGCACCGGGGGTTGTTCCTCCTGTTCTCCAGTCCCAGGGAATGGGGGTTTTGCATCCCAAGGGAGGGATGGAGGTGATGGCAGTGATGGTGCCGTCCCCATTCCCATTATTTTGGTGCCTGATCCAGCTGTTTCTCCAGGCCAGGAGAAGCAGCTCCAAAGTTCTTATTTGGCTCTTGGCTGAGTGTTCCTGTCCCAGGGAATGGGGAATGTCCTTCCCAGGCTTTCCACTCCCCGCCGAGGAGGGGCCTGCCCTGCTCCATCCCAGCTCAGCCTGGGCACTCTCCGAGCTCTCCTGGGAATTGCAGGCTACAAACAGGGATGCAGAGGGAAGCCCAAGGCTCGTCCTGCTCCTTCGGGGGATGCCCCACCCCGGAAACACCGTCCTGCCACCACCCACCTGCTGGTGGGAACGCGGGCAGGGAAGATGGACGGGAGATGCTTCCCATCTTGTCCGAGGGGAGCTGGAGCTGCTGGCAAGAGTTTTCCCTTCCCAGAGTGGGATCCGAGGCAGCTGCCTCAATCAGGCACCATTGTTTGCAGGGCTGGACCTCCCCACGCTGCTATTCCTGGGAAAAGGGCTCTGCCAGCACGGGGTGCCAAGAGGAGAAGTTGGGGGAGCTGAGAAGAAGCTGCTGATTTGGGGGAGCTTCGCTGCAGGTGGAGGTTTGGGAATGGGAAGGGAGGCAACAGGGAGGGGGAAGTGACCCCCTGCCTTCAGCACAGCTCTCCCTGGGCTTCGCTGGGGGGAGGGTGTGACCCCAACAGGGTCCTGAGGGGCTCAGACAAAGGGGGGGGAGTGTCTGGGGAGGGGCAGGAGGGTCCATCCCGTCCCACCCGGGCCCAGTCCCCGTGGTTTATGCAGATCACGGCACGTGGGTGGCTGCAACCGGGACCAGTAAGGCTGGAGAACTGGGCTGGGGAGAGAGAACTCCGTTTGCTGAGCCTGCAACCTCAAAAAGCTGGACTTGAGGTGTTAAATCCACCCACACCAAGCGTCTCCCAGCTGGCTCTGGGAGCTCCGGGAACACGGCAGGAGGAGGAGGGAAAAACTGGGGAATTTGTCAGTCTAATTACTTCTCCTGCTGCCATTGACCCCAGCTGAGCTTATCAAAGCTGCATCTCCCAGCCAGCTCGGGACTCTTAATAAGAGTCAATCTGTTGCTGTTCCTCCTCAGGTTGGACATGATTGTCCCCTGGGAATGCCGGTGTGGATTTACTTTTCCATCTGGTGCTGATGCAAAGGATGCAAAGCTTTGGGGGGTTGTGGAGAGAGAGGATGGGGGTGCTCCCGATGGAGGGGGATGGGATAGGGATGACAGAGCCTCGTGGTGGGCATAAATCCCCGTCAGGTGTGGATTTGGGGTGCTGGGTGTCTGGCTGAGGTCTCATCCCGGCTCAGGGATGTAAACCTTCCTAATAGGATTTGGGTGAGGGAAGAGGAGCCTCTCGCAGAAACAAGGCTTAGCCACTCTTTGTGTCACAGCTTTTTGAAGGCCTTGTCAGAAAACGACAATTTTCAGGTTGTTCAGCCCAAACCCCCACTCTGACCAACCCCAATCTGTCAGGGGGACACGTCCTTCCACTGACAAGGCCGTGCTGATCTGCTGCTGCTGGAGCAAGTCATTCCATACAGTGGGAATTTGGGGGGGAAAAGGGGATAAGAGGCTGTGGGGAGACAGCAATTCCCAGGAGGGGTTGAGGGAGAGCTGGGGGGGAGGATATGCCCACATTGGGTTGGATTGAAGTAGGATGGGTGTCTCTTCAGCAGGGATTGGAAAGCCTGGGAAGGTCAAATCCTGCTCAGAGAAAGGGAAAATCTTATCTGAGAGCAGCCAAGTCCTTCCCCCTTCACTAATGGTGGTGCTCTGCCCACCTTTAGGGGTGAAATGGGCCTGGGTTGCCCCCCTAACATTGGCTTCTGCTTCCTATTAACCCGTGTCAGGTCAGAGGTTAATGGGAACTTGAGCCCAGGGCTTTGCCTCCTGCCAGCCCTCTCCAATTAAAGCTGGAGGAGCAAATGATGTTAATGGGACAGGAGGAAACTCCTCAAGGCTGTGTTAACTGCCCAGAGGTGGATGATGCAGGCAGGGGTTGGGCTGGGGCTGCATCTCCCCCAAAGGGGGGGGAAAAAGTGATGGGTTTTGGATGTAATAACTTGGGGTTTTTTAACCTGCTGACTTGTTTTTGGGGGGTTAAAACTCCAAAGATCCCTCCTGGCCTGATAGCAGTTGCCTGACAGGCTGGAATCTCCTCCAAACAATTGACAGCGTCTGAGATGGCACAAAATAACCATCTACAACGTTCAGGGGGAATTTCCCCCCCACACCAACCATTGCTGGTGCTGAGAGGGGGAATTTCCCCCTTTTTCCCACCCAAACTGACCGGTTTTTGGGAGCTCTTGATGCCAACCAAAGGGAGGGGGGAGGCATCAGCGGCCCCACAGCTGTTTAGGAGGGGTATCCGTTGGCAGGTTCTGGAATCCAACCCCATCCCCTTAGACTTACTGGAAAAGGTTTTTCTGTCCCGGAATTCCTCTTGGGAAGGATTCCTGGGATGCCATCCTGGCCCAGCTCCACGGGGCAGGGCGCTCCCATCCCACACCTGGCCCTGGCTCGGGCTTTGCAGGGGCTGCAGTGACACAATGGTGGGGATGCAAATCTGCTCTTTAGGCCTTCTGGGGCTGTTTTTGTCTCCCCCTGCAGCGGGAGGGCCGTGGGATGAGGTGTTGCTGAATCCTGTCCCTCCAGGCAGGTGCTTCTCCCGACCCCCTGTCGCTCTGAGCTCCCTCAAAACCGGCTTTAGGGCTGGTGCCTGTCCCAGCCTAAACTCCCACAACGGCTCATCCCTGCCACACTCCCACTTCTGACAGCCCCTTCCAGCCCTGCAGCCTCCCCTTCCAAAGAATGGCATTGACAGCAGCCACATTTGTGCTCCCTGCGTGGGTTTGGGGGAACTGGTTCTCAGTGTCCACGGCTTTGTGTTCCCCCTCCTCCTCCCCCCGGATTTGGGCTCCTTAATGGCCCTGCCTGGAGTTAATTAGTGCCCAGGAGGGTGGGAGATGGTGGGGGGAGATGGGGGGAGCTGCAGGGCCGAGCTGTGGGGTTGGGGGGGGGTTTGGAACCCATGCTGAGCAAACAGCTCTGGCCACGCTGCTGGGGGTGGTTGGAGCGATGGCCTCACACAGATGGGAAAAACCACCACGGAACCACAGTGACCCCATGGCAAACCCACGGTGACAGTGATCCCAAACACCCCCTGGGGTCCCATGGGAAACCCATAACAAATTGATGGAAACCATCCCATTGGGATAGGGATCTTGTGCTGCAGCAAACCCTCATCCCAAGCCTTGGGAACGTTGGATCTATGACCAGTGCTGCTGGGCAAAGCCAGCCCATAATGATGGTGGCCCTGTGACAAACCCAGAACCATTCTGATCCAAACCATCCCATCGGGATGCAGGGCCAGGTGCTGCAGCAAACCCTCACCCCAAAGCCTTGGGAATGCTGGACCTCCGACCAGAGCAGTGGGCAAAGCCAACCTGCACCAACGGTGACCCCGTGGCAAACACACAGTGACGCTGATCCCAGCCTTCCTGGTGGGATAAGGGACCACGTGCTGCAGCAAACCCTCAGCCCAAGCCTTGGGAATGTTGGATCCATGACTGGCACCCCTGGGCAAGGCCAACCCACAGCAGTGCTGGTCCCAACCGCCCCATCCTCGTTCAGGAGCGGTGAGGGGACCCCAAGCAGCGCTGAGCTGAGCTGACTGGCGGGATGATCGTGTCCCAACCGCATCCCTGCCCTCCAGGCCGCCCAGCTCCGCCTTCAGCCCCGCCCTCGGGTGCTGATTCCGGCCGTGGTGTCCTGTCAGGGCTCCAGCCCGGGCTCTCGCCGGGCTCCTGCAGCTGGAAGGGCTCGGCCGGTCCCCCCGTGCCGGCCGGGCCGGGTGAGCATCGACCCGTCGGTGCTGCTGACGAGGAGCTGTGATGTTTTATGCATGCCGCCTAATTTTACCCTCGCCAGCTCCTGCTATATTTAACATCATTAATCATTGATTCCCGTGGGGCTGGAACCCTGATTAGTGTCAGATGGATTATGGGAGGAAAGGGATTGAAAATAAAACCCCTCTCCTTTCTCCTGGGGGAGATGGAGCCGGTTGAGCGGTGTCGGGCTGCCGGTCCTTGGCTCCATCGAGTCTGCGAACGTGGCAGGATAAGATGGGTCTTTCCTGGGCTTTTTGATGGGTTTAGGGCAAAAATGGGGAAACAAAGGCACTGTGGGGCTGTTTCCCCCTCCCCATCCCCCCCCCCTCCCCCCAGTCTTATTAGCTCCGTTTACACAGCAGGAATGTCAAGTGATTAATTTTTAATGGTTTGGTTTATTGAGGGTTGGAAGAGTTTATTGAGTAATTCCTGCATTTAAGTGATGAATTCCCGAGGGTTGGGAGCCACTGGTTAGTTCTCCATTAATCAGGATGTCCAGATGCCAAAGGAGGGCGATCGATCAATCCCCTCCACCAGCAACTGGGACACTGAAATGCCTCAAGGCACAGGGAGGTGAAGGATAAGGAGTAATTAAGGCTCCAGTCCCTTTCCCAAAGCTGGGGTCCAGCCAGCAGCCATCTGCTCCCAGTGTCCTCCCATTCTCCCAGCAAAACAACCCCCTTCATTAATTTGGAGCCCCAGCTCTTGTAGCTCCAGGTGGTTCTGTTGGGTTGGGGGCAAAATGGGGATTTTACACCCCAGGGGAGATGTTGTTGCTGTCAAATCCTCTGCTGCCTGAGCTGAGATCGATGCAAAACCTCCTCAAGGTCAAGTGTTTTAAGTAAATGACACTAATTAGGGCGAGACGACTTCTGGTGCTAATTGCTGCCTGTCTCTGACGTGCTGCTGGGATGGTTTAGGGGGCAGCTGGTTTCTGGTCCTCAGCCTGCTGCCACCTCCTCGAGGTGACCACCCTGGAGGGTCTGCCCAAAATCGTCCTTGAGGTTGAATCCTCTTCTATCAACGTCCAGTCCTGCTCTGGGACTGAGAACTTCCACAAAGAATCGTGGAACTGAGGCTGCTGGACAGGTGGTGCAGGGGGAGGAGACCTGAGGGCAGGCAGAACAACCCTCTGGGATGTGGGGTGCTTGTCCTGGGGAAATCTGAATGAATCTAAGGCAGAGTCCTGTTCCAGGAGGTTTTCAGCACAAAGAAGGACATGGAGGGGCTGGAGCGTGTGCAGGGAAGGGAACGGAGCTGGGAAGGGGCTGGAGCAGCAGGAGCAGCTGAGGGAGCTGG
>JAWWLV010000351.1:0-14564 GCA_035041135.1 Platyrinchus mystaceus | reverse complement strand
CAGACCTGGAGTCACGCTTTATTAAGGAAGACACTGAGCACTTTCGTTTGAGCCAGCAACTTTGCTGCACGATGCTTCGCTTCATGCAAAGAGACCCCCACAAATCGCACTGGGTTCCTGTGAAGCAGTGCCCTCGTTCCGCAGTCGCCGCTCCGTGCACAGAGAGCACATTCCCGCCTCCTCCATTGGCAGTTACCAAGGGATCACAGAGAGCAGCTGGGAGGGGAGCAGTGTAGGCCCCTTCAGTGAAGGTGTGCATTGAAAGCCTCATTAATCAAATCATCAGACCCCTTAACTCCCAGAGCAGCAAATCACGCACTCCTTGGCTCTTACACACCACAGCCTCCTGCTGAAGTGCTTCTGCCTGGCTGAACAACCACCATGTTGTTGTCATGCACTCGCATGGTGCACGCTCAGCCTCGCTACTTTCAGAAACAGTATATATATATATATATATATTACCTGCATAAGGGTACATGCAATGTGAGAGCATACGCTACATTATGGTGCTCAGATCATAGAAGGACCCCAGTGCCAGCAGCAGGTGGGAATTGCTGCCAATTACACCGAAGCAGCAGCAGTTAACAGAACTTACATAATGATGAGTGGAAGGTTGGCAGCTCGGTAACAAGTCAAACCGGCTCAACACAGCCTGTTCAGAAACGTTTTGCACAGCTTATATAACCAGGGCTAACAACTTCGTATGTAACACTTTCCTGAGGAATATGTATATCCCTGGTAAATAAATACGTGTATCATCTTGAACCAGGCATGCACCTCAGGCAGAGTTATCCCCCCGTGCGTCCAACTCCATAATAAGGTAACATCTACTTCTTAATACTACATGGGTTTTAAGGAGTTTTATTCCTGAATTTTGGTGAGGGGACCACAGGTGTGAGTGTCAGCGACCAAAGTAAGGTCATGGGAGACAGAGGCCCGTCCGTGTGTGCAGTGTCAGCAAGTGGGGCAGTGAGGGTCTCAGTGCCAGGAGCCGGGCTGGAGACCACAGGGATGGGTCACATGTATCCAAGCTGCCAGCAAGGAAAGGGTGGTTGTATTTTCCCATAGCCATATCACAGAACCACAGGATCAACTCAGCTGGAAAAGACCTCTGAGGTCTTACAGTGAGTCCATGTACACTGATAGCAGACTTCAGGGTGGGCTAGCCAGTGAGTAGAAGGGTAAAAAACCAGAAAAACCAGTCTGTGGGAAGATTAAGTGTTTCAGGCAGAGGGCAAGGATGCAGCCCAGGGTGGGGGCACAGCCAATTGCTGAGCTTGAAGCTGTGCTGAGCTTTCTGGGTGTCTGTAAATGCAGGTGTGGGGGAACCTATAGGCAAGGGAGGGGGATTTAGCCACAGTGCTAGATGGGACTTGTCAAAGGAACAGCCCTGGCTCTAGGAACCTGTATAGCCAGACATGTTGTTGTCATGCATGTGCATGGTGCATGCTCAGCCTCACTACTGGCCAAACCTGCCAAGAGGAAAGCAGCAGCCACGTCCATGGGACCAGGACAGAAACACCTCCGCGGTATGGAGTGCACTCAGGCAGGCTCCTGTGATCAGGAAGGAAGATGCCCTTGGTTAGCAGATTTGTAACATCCCGTCACTACTTGGGCAGGCACTGACATCAAATGTTAACCTTCACCATAGCAAATTCATTAACTTTAAAAAAATACCAAAAACCAACCTGTTCTGTACCAGCTTAAAGGTTGAGAATTAAAAGTAAAAATAAAGATCCAGGACATGATTTTTTTTTTATTCCCTCTATCCAAGACCTGTCTTAAATAGGAGTAACTCAGATTCAAATAGGGCTGTGCATTTCCATGTTGATAAGCAAAGCGAGATGAGAAGGAGCGAGTTTTCACTGTTGTGTTTATCACAGGGACGCACAGTGGAAACGCACAGGGAAAACAGCAACATGCTCACAAATTGTATCCTTAAATCATTTCGAGAGCACAGAGCTGGGGAGGCTGGTTAGGGTAAACAAAGTGCTCTTTCTTGAGGGAAGTAATGCAGGAGTAATCCACAAGCAGCCATCCGTCACCAGGGTGGTGTTATTTTAGACAGAAGGCACTACTGCACAGGAGTGAAGCTTTCTGCTTACAGCAGTGCTAGAATCCACTGGACTACAAGCACAGAAGGATAGTGACGGAGCAAGCAGGAGCACCCAGCAGCTACAAAAGTTGTACTAAGACTAAAAAAAAAAAAAAAGACTTCTAGTCAATGAAGCTTCTGTCCTGTACAAAGCTGTACAGAAGAAAGCATCCATTTTCTTTACTGAGGTGCTAGAAAGACTTTCTCATGAATACCCGATGCAAGAGTGAAGTTAGGAAGCATAAAGAATATTAAAGATCAGTGTTTGAACAGTTTTAAAACAGATTACTAAAACCTGACATATTTGGTTCTGATGCTGGAGATCAATTAATTACACCCTTGACAAATTGTTTTAGGGTTTATCTGTAAATCTAGCTGTAATATATCAACTTCTAATTCAACACTATTTTATAGGATCCACAATGGCTTTACTCTAAGTTGCTCCATATACTCAGTTTTTATTTTTCCCAATTTGAAATTAACTGAGTCTTTTACAGTACAATCCGGAAAATTCGTGGTATTGCTTGGTCTTTTCCTGATGTCAGGTGACTTTGAAGAGCTCTTTACACACAACAGGCACTGGGCCACTGCTTGCACTATAACCAATCATCAAATAGCTCTTCTCTGGGTTGGTCTGACTGTACATCAGCAGAGCAGCATTATAACCTGACCAGGTGTTCTCCAGCACTCTATGCCCAAAACCACAAAATGCCCCTCTCTAAAAAAAAAAAAAACCAAACCAAACCACCAAGTGCATCCTCTTCATAGATGTGCAAGCACCGCTGTCCAGTTAAGTGTCCCCACTAAGAGTTTAAATTAGCAATCTAGATTTGCAAACACGCTTGAAAGCAGCACTGAGTTGCAGGATGTCAGAAATGTAGATAACATCTAGGTAACACTTCAAACCAGTAAACAGGTAATCACCCTACATTTGCATTACATTTACATGAATGTTAATAAGGAGATGTTAAAAAACCTGATCAGTCTACAACAGTATATTAGCTAAAACTGACTTTAGTTGGTTCTTTGAGTAAATCTTACCTGGCCTGTGTAACTGTTGGATCCTGCTGAAATGAACATGCCATTCTTGTCCTTTAGGAAAGACACCGTGGTTAGAAGACCCAACAGGTCAGATCAAAAGTAAAGAACTTCCTGTGCCCTGGATTCCTGAGGTCGTATATGCTTATGCTGTTTATTTTTACAGAAATCACACACCTACTTCCTGCACCCTGCTGTTATTAAAATCCCAATTATAGAAGCCATCAGTCATTCATTAATAATTCATGTTTTAGCCTGGATTTAAAGCAAGTTCCGCAGAATGCAACGCACATCAATGACTGCTGTGGGATGAGCCTGCTCTTGAACCATGACAGATAAGGAATACCTGGCCTGAATGAATGGACACATCATTCAGCAAGTAAACCAAACCACTACACAGCTTGCATTTTTGCCTCTGCCTCACACATACTGGTCATCCACACAGCCCAGTGCATTGGAAAATGCATTTTATTTTAGGACAGCTTTAATTCAAAAGGAACCACAGTACATTTATCTCCAAGCATATCAAACAGACTCATTATCTTGACTAGTTTGGTGAAAAAAGCATTCCTGGAATGGTAACCCAGAAGTTTTGCACAGAAGACAAAAGTACAAACAAAAGAAGAAACAAACACTACCCTATTACCTAAAATTCTGTTATTTTAGTATTTTCAGATTGGCCTAGTCTAATCTGTTACAAGCATTGCTTAACTACGTAAGAGAATCTATGGAATGGTTTCTGCCTGTACCTTCTCTTCACCCACCAGAAATCAACAACTATTAGCTATTTATGATTAGTTACATGGGAAGTAATGAAACTGCAGCAAATAAAAAAAGTATTGTGCTAGCAACCCTGAGAGTAGTCTTCCATAAGAGGAAGTTCTGATAGGAGATTAAATAAGTATTATATTAGTGCCCTTATTTGCACACTGAGCATGTACAAATATTAAGGCAAATAAACTCAATGTGAATCAATTAGCACTTTAAGCCCCAAGTGGCTATCAAAAGTAAAATAGATTCACTTTAACTCTCCTTTGTGTTATAACCTGAAATGAATACTTTCATCAGCCTTCTTAACTTCTAAACATTTGAAGAAAAAAAGGTCTTGGGAATATTTGTGTTAACTCTCTGAGGTAATGCAGGGAACCATCTCCACTGAAACATTTCTTTTCTTGATAAAATACCTTCTAACAACAGCCCTTAATATTTTTCATTCTCCCTCCATATCTCCTACTGTGTGTTTCCTGGAAATAAAATCTGCCATTACACCTAATTTTATTCTTTCTGAGAGGTGGGATTCTGCTATCCCATGGCCGTCAACGTTCCATTGGAATTTTCTCGTGTTACAGCCCCAAAGGAACAGATGCACCATTTGGCTTCAGCTTTTAGCCATCTGACATTGGATCAAAGGAGATGCATCAAAACACTCCTGAGGAATTCTAGCACCCTTCAAGCAATTACTTGCCTACAGAAAACAATGTTCTATTTAGTGAATGAGCTGTATCAAGTAGCTCCCATGAAATTCTGTTTGCAAGAAAACTGCCACTCTCTGCCCCTACAGCCTTCTGCGTGTATCCACCACAGTGCATCACCTCTTCCTGTCACAGGCCCCTCACACCCTTCTCTGGCACTATGAATATTATCTTCCTCTCAGATACACATGCAAACATCTGCAAATCATCCTTTCCACTCACCCTACACATACTTGTAGCAAGCTTACACAAAAAGCACCCACATAAAATCTGTTTGCTCCAGTTCATCAGAAACCCATCCTTGAGTTGCCATCTGAACACTGTTAGCTAGCTTTTCCCTTTCTCAGGCTCATAATAGAAATTCAGTGTCTGGTTTTGCTTCCATTTCCTCCTGTGTCCTTCAAATTTTTGAACTCTCATTTCTTGTTACACATTATCCTCATACTCCTTTTTAAACTGCTCCTTGGGGAAACTGGTGAGCACTGGAGAACAATGAATCGAACCCAAATTACAAAAAAAAAACCCAAACCAAACCAACAAACAAAAAAACAAAACAAAAAACCCCAACCAACCAACCAACCAACCAACCAACCAACCAACCAACCAACCAACCAACCAACCAAAAAAACCCCACATCAACACATTTTAGCATATAATTAACATTCCTTCAAACTAAAAAATTAGTAGAAAATTACAAACTTTTAGGAAGTTATTACATCTAATACCAACTGTCTTTTTATTGCTATTGCTTGCTTTCTTCCTAAGTACAGCCAAATGACAATTTAGCTGATGCAAATAGAGGCTAAACATTAATTAGCTAATATTATGTTTTCATTTGTTCTAATTGATTTTCATACAAAAAATATACATATATGTAAGTATACATGACAGAAACATGTTAAAACCCTATTAAGTAATCTCCACTAGGATTTTATCAGAAAATTCATTTTGACAGGAACTGGAGTACTTTATAAATACTCTTGTGTACTACACAAAACATAATCTGATTTGCCATATATATTCTCTTCCAGTTTTGAAAGTCTGACCTTTCACCTCATTTGCTGAGCTATTCACTGCATTTCTGTACAATGTAGATATAAAAAAATATTGCTAGAACTTCCCTCCCTTCTCCTCTGACTGTATTTATACTGTCATTTAAGTACAGGATACTCAGGGAAAATAATTACTAACCTGACTGAAAGGTCTCATCCAAACTGCCACTTTCACACTTGAAACATCTGATATTTTTTAAAATTTTCATTCAGTCATGAACACTCCCCCAAGGAGAAAAATACCCAAGTATGCAACTGCTTCCCTAGAATGACCTGTTCTGACAGAAGAATCATGGCCTCAGAACAAAATTCTTTTACAAGCTTAGTCTATTATTAATACATTCACTATGTACAAGCTATTAGTTAATAAATAAATTATGTCTTAGAGTAACTGTAGTAGTTTTTACTAATTGAAAAGTTTAATATCAGGTTCCACCATTCTGTAGTCTTCAAAGTTGCATCCATATATAAATTAACATACAGAAAAATAATCCATTGTCTAAAAGACTGCACATCAAAATAGTACTTCCATGTCTGCTTTTAAAAGAATAGGTTTGTGACTTTATTTATACAAATTGAAGCTTTTTAGGGACATTTACTCCTTAACCAAAGACTGTTAATGAAATAATTATTCAAAAATATGGTTTGTAACTAAGATTTCTGTACATTTTTGTACCTTTTTCAGACTATTATATTAGCTTTACCATTGGGTTTTCAGTGCTGTGATATGCAGGCCTCAAATACTGCAAAACATGTTTACAGACAGTAAGTATTTCAATTATAGTAGCATTCATATTAACATTATGAAAATAATTTTGGCTCAAATTTCAAAGTATATGGGTACTATCCCATCAAATTTGATATGCTATTGTAAGCATCACACCATCTATACAGTTAGTTTTTTGCTGACAACAAACTGTAAGAAACAGCAAAACATCTGAGGTGTGATCTAGTTTTATGAACTAAAGAGCAGCCTTCCCAAAGTTTAAGACAAATACAAAAAATATTGCACAGCTTAAAACACAATTGTTTACATTCTGACTTCAGTACAGTACAACTTAACCGTGAACATAAGGAATTACCAGTTTGTATTGCGAGTCCAATTATTTGTACCAGAAGGTCAAACATAATTTCTAAAATTTAAAATAGTATGTTTAAAATGTTTACTTGTAATAGGAACTCTAAGCAAACTTTTGAAAAGCTTTCGGAATTACTTTTAAGGGTCTGTAACTCCCACAAACCAACATTAAAAGTTCTGAGCAACATAGGTCATTCAACCCAATATTCCCTCAAAAAGCTATCAGACAGTAAGCACATTGTGAAGTATACATTTTTATTTAACATTCCTAAAATAAGCTGTATTTACATATTATATAAATGTATGAAGTCTTAATATAAAATAGAAAACTGCATTGACTGAGGAAATCACACTCCATATGGAGTTACTTACTGAAAACCATTTTTTATGAAATTTTACAATAATTTATATAAATTATCTCTTCCAAATTAGATGATTTTTCTTCTTTTTACTAATTCACACAATTTTGATGACTTTACAAACAGTGGTGTACATTATAAACTTAAAAAAACAGTTACAGCATCTTCCGGCGCAAAACTGGCTTTGGAAAATTAGACAGTCTTTTTTTGTTCTTTCTTAGAGTCTTCCCTGCTTCATCTGTGGTTTCTTTCTGTTTGCTTTTTGTTCCATCTACTGGACTTGCAAAAGGAGAGATGAACTTTACTTCCACGGGTGGAGGTGACCAAGAACATTCTTTTGTGGTTCTGAAAAGAAAGGTAAGTATCAAAACAATTTTTTGTTACCAACAGTATTTAGTAGAGGGAAAAAAATACCATGGAATTACAAAATCAATGCCGAAGAAATACTCGCTGGCTTCTTTGTAGACAGAATTAAAAGGTACCTAAGTAAGTTTCATTTTGCTTTAATTCCTTACCAGACTGTCCCAAGCATTCTTGGTCAGTATTCGTAAAAGCTGGGACAGGGAGCTCTAAAAGCTCTTAAGAGGTAAATTGTCCTCAAACAGTTTTCCAGAAGGAACCAGGAAACATGCCCAGAAACAAAAAGTTCCATTCACTTATTGTCTGAACCCTTCCTGCCTTGTATGAAAGACTCTAAGAGTGTGGTTTCATAAGGTGAATTAAGACAATTAATTAAGAGTTAATTGAGAGCATGACATCATTGCAATGATTAGTATCCACCTGCCCTTTTCTATCCCCTCCCTCTTCCGTTTCCATTAGAAAACCAAACCCTTAAATGGGGAAAAAGGTGCCTATTACACCAGCAAGCTGGACAGGCTCATAAAGTCAGAGGAGAACTGCACAGACAAGTAAGGAAGAAGTAGGTGCTTAACAGCTGAATCATTGTAACAATAAAGAAATGCAAATAACTACTTAAAAATAATTTCATACTTGCTTGCTTTCTTCATTTTTGATTTTGTAGTTCTAGCTCTCTTCAATTTTTGCTTTCCCCCAGACTCTATGGATTTGGTATCCTCTTCCTCTTTAGTTGGAAGCTCCTATGTTAAGGCAACAAAAACATTACTCAGGAACAAGTTCTTACACTTCTACAGAACAAAAATTAATGTTTCTTTCATTAAGAAGTCATTATAACGTTATTTCCAAAAGCATTAGTTACCCTCTGCAAAAACAAACCTTCCGCCTCAGATTATTTTACCATCCTAAAAGCTCAAATTCTGAAATTAACAGATAACATACCAAGCAAGTTTAAAGAAAGCCAGTGTGCCTTCAAAAGTTTTTATCAATTCCTGACTTACATAGATTCAAAACTGATTTTTGTAGCTAGTTTTCATGAAGAAAAAAAATAAATTGTTTAGCTGATCCAATTAAAGCTCTCTTTTTAGACATGTTTCCAAGGAATAAGGCAAAAGATTGGAAAGTATGATCTCAAAAAGTGGTACAGAGCAAAAATCAAAAACATGGGACAACTAGAGGTTTTACTTACTGGTTCTTTCACAATTCGGGAAATGCTAGATACATCTTTTCTCCTTGACCTCAAAAGAGGGGGTGAAAAGACGAACTGAGAAGACAAATCCGGATCTAAATCCTTAAACTGCACAGAATGGTCTGCTTTTCCAGCTAAAATGACAATGCACTGTTAGCATGCACATACATTATACATGAAGGACAGTAATGTTAAATTACAGCTGATAAACAAGAGCACAACAGATGCCTGAAATAAAAGGTCCATTCAGGTTTATAAACTCTCCAAGAAAAGGTATTTTTCCACCAATAACTGCCCCTTGGGATCCATTCTTTTACAGTAAATTGTGAAGAAAAAAACTAAGCCATTGTAGTGATTTTACCTGCACTTCTCTAGTCAAAGATATTATGCTCAAGAGGCATCAACAGCCCTTAACACACCTCAAAAAAATTTTTCATTTACTCCAACTAAAATACTCCCATGCCCACTAATATTGCTGACAAAGTATATGCCCATGAAAAACAATCACATAATTTAACAGCTGTACAGTTTGTTGCAAGATGCAACTCATTTGAACTTCAAAACTGAACGGAACTTGGAAGCACGCCTCCTTTATTTCCCTGTTGGGGGGAAGGGATGGCATGGCAATCACAGATAACCCCTGGTTTTCAGAACTGATAGAAACAAAAACTGAGCTTAAATTTCATTTCACTGCTTAGATCAGCCTCATAACCTCTTAGTTCCACTAGAACTAACCAGGTAGTCATGCAGAGTTCAGACAAAAGATGGATTGCCTCTCTCTTGGCAATTTTTTTTTTTGCATGCTTACATTCTTTACAATACTTAAAGCCATCCTCACAGTTTGTATTCTGTGATTTAAAGAAGAGGAATATGCTCTATTTTGTGTACAAACATAGTGCACCCACCTTCAAATTTCTTTGTCAGCTTTGTGAGAGGAGGAGAGAAATGAAAAGACTCATTTTCCTCAACGGTCAGTTTCTGATGCAGGGCAGTTCTGCGGGATCTGGTTCTTGTAACACGATCTGTTAGAGCTCTCGATGTTTGATCATGTCCTGATGGGTTTATGTCTTCAAGCAGCAAAGCACTGCCATCAGGTCCCCGGGGCAGGGCCTCCTCTGACATTGATCGCCTCTTTCTGCCCCGACGCCCTGTCCTTACTGCAGTCCTGGGTGTGGCTGGCTCCTCGCTTGGCTGTGCTGGTGTTTGCTCAGGAGTATCTGTTTTTTCTGGTTTCTCATGTGCCACTCTTCTAGTTCTTTTCCTAGGAGTATCAAGGACTTCTACTTTCCCACCTGAATTTATGTCTTCCTGAGTAGAGGCAGACTCTGTGTCTGCCATAAGATTTTGTGCCCCCTTCCTAGCACTTCTTCTAGGAGTGACAGGAAGTTTAAATTCAGTTTGAGGAAGCGATAATTTAGACAGATCAAGATCAGAATTTTCTGAAACTTCTGATGAACTCATCTTTCTTCTTCTGCCTCTTTTAGTTGGCACAGGTAAAAGGAGTTGTTCACTAGGCTGCACCTCTTCATCCTTTACAGTATTTTCTGTAAACTGTAAATTAAAGCTTTTTGGTTTTCTTGCACTTTTACTGGGACTGACTGCCGGTTTCATCTTACGATCAGTGTCAGTCTGGCCAGTTTTTGGATCTCTAGCTGGACCTTTTCCTCCTCTAATCCTTCTGGAGGTAGAAGAGGTAATAATGCTACCTTCAGCAAGAGACATTTCCTCATTAGCCTCTTCTGGGGGTTCAGATGCAGCTTCCTTTGCTTTCCTTAATCTTCTTCTTGGAGTAACAGCTATGGACTGTGTAGTGTCAGATGAGGTTTGTCCATCAGAAGGGCTTCTTTCTGTTTTTTCTAAATGAGTCAGTTTAGGTTTCCTACCTCTCCTAGGAGTTACAGGCATCACAGGTATTTGCTCCTCTTGAAGATTTTCCTCTGTTTGAAGACTGGAAGTCTCAGATGCTTCTTTTGTTCGCCTGGTACTTCTCCGAGGAGACAGTCCAAACGGAACTGGTGTGCCTGTCTTCAGTAGTTGCTGAGGGTCTGCTGACAGAATACTTAGACTTCTACTCAGCTGTCCCCTTGTGCGTGTTCTTGGAGCAATGGCATACTCTACTTGATGTCTGCTGGTTTCCTCTTCCACTCTGTCTGGCACAGGTGTTAATAAAGCTTTTGCCTTCTGGAATCTAGTTACCTTTTTACCTATAGTTTCATGAATAGATTGTTCTACAACTTCAGATGTAAATTCTTTACTTCTTGTGTCTTTGATTACATCCAGTAAGTTCTCAGCAATAGCAACCTTAATGGGTTCAGGCACATATGGGAATGACTCTGCAGTATTTTGAGATTCCTGATCACCAGTTACAGTGGACACTGAGTTTGTAACATGTTCCTGGCTTTCAGTATTTCCTAAATTGGTCACAGGTTCTTCCACCATTGTTGTGCCTTCTGGTTTACAAGCATCTACTAATGTAGGGTCTCCCATCTCTGCTTCACCTTCTTCTCCTTCCAAAACTAAGCTAAAACTACTCTGAGATAAAAAAAGGTCTCCATCTCCCTCAGCTGCATCACATTCACTATCTTTATTATCAGGCAAATCACATGCAAACTGTTGCTCTATATTTTCATAGCTATAATGAAGACTGCCCGAGGGATCCAGTTCACTATATGGTGATGTTTCAGGTGGTGGTTCTGAGGTATCTTCAATAACCTGAAGTTAAAAAATGTCTGTTAATACTTTATTCCTTACCAAGCAGACTAACTTCACACTGAGCTACACGAAACTGAAGACAGTGAAAAGCTGCTTCTCCTTTCAGATCACCACCAAATGTAAAGTTAACAACATACACTGTACTCTCTACTAGAGATGAAAGTTCATACATTTAAGGGGCAGAGATCAGAGCAGTCAGTGTATGCAATTCCCAGGCTCCCTTTCTGGTATTTCCGTTCAGGACTAACAATGTGCCACCGCCCATGGACAGTGGGCAGTTTTACAATATAAGGTGTGTACACAACTGGCACTGATCATCGCATTGCAGTGCCTTCTGCACTACTCCACACCCACACAGAGCAACCCACTGTGTGTCTGACAAGGTAAAATACAATTATGTCCCTGGAGTTTTAAGGTTTTGTCATGACAACAAAAAGGGTATTTTTCAAATTAATTTCCTGAAGAAACAAGAATATGGCATCTTCTTGTCTACAGTACTGTCTCCTATCCCAGTAATTTTTCTAATTTCTACAGTGCTCTTCCAAAAGGCACACAACTTCAACTGTTATTCCACATGGCAGCGTTTCCAGTTGCTGTGTCCAACGTGGCAACTCAGCAAAGCAACAGCCACAGCTTATTTCTTCACTAATTAATCAGCTGTGCATGACATGAAATGAAGTGACTGCTATAAAAGTACTTACACATCTCCATGTAGAGGTGTTCAGGTCTTCTCAACTTGGCTCAGAAATATTTTACAGTATTGAAAGGGTTTAAAAGGAGGAGGAAGAACCTGGTTCAAGGGTATGGGTGATATTTTGTAATGAGAAAGGTCACAATGGCTTTGTTCAGGTAGGCAAATGCAAAAAGATCATCAGGTTTTATTGCCTTGCATGGTATCAGTTTGATGGCAGTGAATAGAAATGCAGCTTAACACAAACAACTGATGACTAAAATTATTGCAAAAAGTCATCACTGAATTTGACAGACACTTGGCTGATATTGCTTAGTTGTCATTGACATAACTATTAAGAATCTGAAGCACGCACATGTGGCTTCTAGAAATGCATGTGAAACTACACAGACCTACTGAGCACCTAAATACTGAGATGGTTAAGCTACAAATTGCATCTTTTAAATAGCTAACTGTAGATTGAAAAGTCCAAGTTTAATTTACTTTGTTCCATGCAATAAAAATAAGTGCATTTCTCAAAGTTATGGGACAAGCTGTAATTAACTGAGAACTAAACTTCCCTCTTCAAGACTGTTCCCAACTTACTGCTTCCAGTATGTTTTTGGTTTGGTTTGGTTGATACCAGCTTTTTAAAATACAAACCTTAGCCACAAGAGGGGTCTCCAGTAAATTCAGCTTTGATGCTCCTAGAGAATTCTTTTGTGAGATAGAGCGGTGCGCCTTTGATTTCAGTGGGCTGGATACCACAAAAGAAGTAGAAGCTCTGCACAGTGTCTGCCAGCTTTCATCCTGTGCAGCAGAACAGGAGGGAATAGGACGAACCACCAAATCCAGCAATCTGTTAGGACACACAACTTAAACTGTGAACATAAATAAATAAATGGAAAAAATGCTGTATTCATCTGAGATGATACAGAACAAAAACATTCAATGACCAACAAGTGCAGGTGAAGCCTCACTGCTGGGGTGATGTATCGGGGTCACAAACAAGTGACAGGCACTTTGGGGTGTCAAAGTCTATACACCAAGAGCTTGATGGTAGTCAAGGTTTTAGTCTCAGCTATCCTAAACTTTGTAAGCACACTTACCATAATGTAAATACATGTATTTGCATAACTAAGATTGTTATACAAAACCAGTTTCTCTGAATATTACTTCTGATGAATTGATTCATAAATGTTAATATATTGTACGTGCAAAAAAGTGAAACAAAGCTTTATTCACATGTATCTTCACACCAAAACCCTAACATAATTCAAATTTCTCTCTCACTCTCTCTTCCCCCAAAAATGTAGCTCAAGACTAAACTTTGCAAAAAGGCTGCTTACCTGTAATATTGTGAGATACTTGTTTTCTGCTCATTTCCCAACCACACTTCTCTGAATTTGGAAAATACTTTACTGATGAAAGTTGCTCGTGTATGCACATTTCCTGCGTTAGCCTGTCGTGTCACTGCTGATAATGCCTTTGGCTTTGGGACTGCAAAGCAAGAGGGAAAAAATACCAGCACTGAGTAAACAAGGTGATGGCTGGTTGTTGATATTTCCCCCCTCTAAAAATTACCTTCTCTCAAGACTGATGAAGGCAAACGGTAAGGCTTGGCTCTCTCTACAGCCAGCTTCCTTTGAACTGTAGGCAGGATTTTGATATATTGGTCTAATAAAGAATTTCTGGCAACTGCTCTCTCTCTCAAGCGAGGATCACGATCATTCTGACAAACAAAACGCATAAAGCCAGAAGTTATTTACAGGAAGTTCATTGCATGGAACTATCGCTGCTCTTCCTAACTGGGGCCTAAATTTGCTCTACAGATACAGTAAAATATGTCCACTGCACAGAATTGCAGCAAGTTTTCTATCCAGCCGCACACCTGTTTCAACTGATGGTTGAAAAGTGCAACCTTGTATTTTCTGCAAAACTACGGTCCCAGAAAACAGCAAATGTATTAGAGATCCCCAACGGAAGTTCATATAACACAAAATTTCATCTTAATATTTTGAGTAACATAGGTAAGAATTTATATCATAAAAGTAACATGAATCACAGAGCCCGCACTTTAGTTAGAGAAAATAATAAAAAAAAAAACACTAACCAAAACCCACTATGCATATTTTAGCTGTGGAGCATCTAGACTGCTCTCAACTTGAAAAATAAATTTGTGTGCAAGACACGATATACAACATACATTTCATTCCACAGAAACAAGTGACACAAACAACTTCCATAGTGTAAGCCATACATGGCAAAGGGATCTGAGGAACTGAAGGAACAGATGGCTGGTAAGAAATGATACATATTTATTCCTCAGATGCAAACAAACTATTTTAAGTGGAGTCAACCATGGTCTGTAACATTTAATTTATAATTTCACAAAGCAGCTTTGCCATAGTAAAATTATTCCTAGTCTTTCAAAGAATGATACAAGAAACAAAGCAGGCCTTTTACTGAGGACTATCAAAACTGGTTAGTTACACCAAGAGACACTTGCACACTCAACAGGACTTCTACCCTTACCATAAGATTA
>JAWWLV010000350.1:0-14587 GCA_035041135.1 Platyrinchus mystaceus | reverse complement strand
CATTGCTGGAGAACTAATCAAAATCAACTTTCTAAACCCATTTCAAGAAGACTGTGACTCCAAATGAATATTAACTTGGGGGACTCAGAAAAATAGACAAAATTTGTGGTTCTTTGGGTAAATATATCCATGTCCTTCATGCAGAGAACAAAGGCTGACAGTGCCCTTGACTGGTCGCTTCCACACCCCTCGGAGCCACGGGCTTACACATTTCCATAGGTAAGGAGCAGCTGGAACTTAGCGACTTTCCCTACTTCTCTGCAGTGTTACCTATATAAAACTCCAGGATTTGTCATCCTTTTCTGACATTCCTGGCTGTCAGAAGCAGCAGTGAGAGGTGCAGATGAGCTGCCTGTGCTGCTCGTCACACTCCAGGAACGAAAGCTCCTCCAATCCCCTGCAGTTCCTCCTCGGGCTTTGCCTCCACAGCGTGGCCTACACATGGAAAGCGTAAGGGATGACACAGGCAGGAGGCAGCAGAGCCACCTCATCGCAGCTCAAACCTCATCCCTCCTCCTCTGCCTCCTCCTCCTCCTCCTGCTCGGCACTACGGGATGCTCAGAGGCTCCGTACACACCGTGCCGGCTGCTGCACTCGGGGCAGGCAGCATTCCCAGGGGAACCACAGGATCACTGAGGTTGGGAAAGACCTTCAGGACCATGGAGTCCACCCTGTGCCCCATCCCCACCCTGTCCCCCAGCCCAGAGCACTGAGTGCCACTCCAGGCCTTCCCTGGACACCTCCAGGGCTGGGCACTCCAAACCTCCCTGGGCAGCTGTGCCAGGGCCTGACCACCCTCTCCAGGAAGAAATTCCTCCTGATGACCAAGAAGAAGAAGAAGAGAGGATGGCACTTACCCACTGGCAGTGCATGTGCAGGCTGGATCTCAGGGGGGTGGGTTTTGGCACCTCTCAGGAGGAACCTCCTCTGGTCCCCAGGAGCTGGAGTGACCCGGGGCTCCTCCTGCTCCTCGGCTCCAACACCACTCCCAGCACTCCTTTTCCCAGCTGTGGGTTTGGAAAAGGAGTAATGGGAAGGTTGCTCCATATGGGATTCACACTGGCTCAGCCCTGGTGAGGCAGGACAAGGCCCAGCTGCTTTCCCTGGAGCACACGGCACTGAGGATCCCACGAGCATTCCTTCCTGGGCCAACCAGAAATAAACTGGACTCACACCTTCAGTCAAAGGTGAAAGATTTACTAAAGCTGAGGGAAATCTGAGGAAGCAGGATCCACTCTGGATGGACAGGAGAAGCATCAGCCACTGTGTGGATCTGAGGTGGAAGAACTGCTTTCCCCACTTTGCTGTGCCCCAAGCCCGGGATCCCAGGCTGCTCCATCGCCCCACAGCTGCTGGAGGCATGTTTTTAAAAGCCAACTCCTTGTGTCCCAGCAAAGCTCCTTTGATCTTTGGGAGGAGTGGCTCACCAGCTAATTCAGAACACACGGACAGAGCAGCGTGAGGCACACCCAGAGCCTCTCCTGGGATGGTGGGGTCTTTCCATGAGCTGCAAAGGGCTCCAGAGGAAGGGAGAGATCTGAAAGGCTTCATCCTGTCACTGCCAGAGACTGGAAACTGGGAAGAAATTCCTCCCTGTGAGGGTGGGGAGGCCCTGGCACGGTTGCCCAGAGAAGCTGTGGCTGCTCCTGGACCCCTGGAAGTGTCCAAGGCCAGGCTGGATGTGGCTTGGAGCAACCTGGGCTAGTGGAAGGTGTCCCTGCCCATGGCAGGGGGTGGCACTGGATGAGTTTTAAGATCCCTTTCAACACCCAAACCATTCCATGATTCTCTAATTCTGTGATTCTTGATATCCTTGATATGAAAGGAGTTCTTGATACAAAACTGATTCATTTCTTGATAGGAGCCACTACTAGCAGTAGGAGATTTGGGGACCAGAGGTTTCCAGTCTCATACCCTGAGGAAGAGGGATGTGTAAAAGGGATACAGGCTGGGCTGGAGTGAACCTGACTGTGAGCACCCAGCTCAAAGAGGGCAAAGCCAGCTCCTGAGGCTGTGCACCAGTGCATGGAAGGACTGCAGGAGTCTCTGGGAGAAGTAACTGGAGCCAAGAATTTGGCAGCGCCCTTGCCACGAGGGCACGACTGACGGACGCTGCCATGACCGACCTGACCCGGGGGGAACAGGGCTCACCTGACACCTGCTCCAGTGGAAGATGTCCCTGCCCACGGCAGGGGGTTGGAATGGGATGGGATTTGGGGTCCCTTGTCAGCCAAACCTCCCTGTGATCCGACGGTCCCGATGGACGCGCGGCGATGCTCAGGCCCCGGCGCCGACACGCCTGAGCGCCAGGAGCATCATAATGGCACAACCCCACTTACAAGATGCAGATCTCCCACAATTCTGTACCTTATTTAATCTGATGGGCTCGTTACTGCTGTCAGAAACGCAGGATTAAGCTGCCAATGAGCTGGAGAACGGAGGCTGCTGGAAGCAAACACGGGATGCTTCCAAATGAGCCCAGATGATGGGGATGGGCTGTGCCACAGGGGCAAGGGCTGATGGGGCTTTCTCAGGCCCTGGCATTGTGATCTTTCTTAAAGCAAGCACCCCCCTCAACTCCAATTGGTGAAATTCAGCAGAGAAAGGTTCAGAGAAAGGAAAACTAATATTCATGAGAGCAGGGCTTTCATGGAATCATCCAATCCCAGAAGGGTTTGGGTGGGAAGAAGGGACCTTAAAGCTCATCCTGTTCCACCCCGTGCCATGGGCAGGGACACCTTCCACTAGACCAGGATGCTCCAAGCCCCGTCCAACCTGGCCTTGACCACTTTCCCTAAACAGCATCAGTTAAAACACTGAGATTTTCTGTTTCTCTGGTGTTTTAATTCTTTGTGGATTTAAGCACATCTGCTTCAGGGTCATGAAAATGGAGGGGTATTAACAGTAGTAAATGACAGGCTAAATCACAAATACAATACAAGCATTTGTCTCTAAACCGAATTTGGATTACATGATGATTTTGGTCCGTAGAACAACTTCCATTTCACTTTGATAAATAAAAAAACCCAAGAGGTTTCAGGCTGAAAACATCATGAAAGGCCAAAGCTGCAGCTGGAACCGATATTTCATGCAGTCAGCTCTTAGGTAGGACTATTTTGATCCAGGACTATGGATAAATTGATTCCAGGTATGGGTTTTTTCCCTGTCCATAGCACAGTGCAATATTTACACCAGTGTTTGGGATTTTCGGATAGCCAGGCTGTAAATCCGTGTTGTCGCAGGGCAGGAGCCACCACGTAGGAGGGAGTGATTGCTATCGTGGCTGACACAACACCTGAGCAAGCAACATCAGCCTCAGCACTCCCAAGGCCTTGGATTCACAGTATTTCTGTAACGCCAAACAGCACCGTGCCTGTATTTTCTGGGTTTCTTTATCTTGCTCCCAGCGTGTTTCAAATCCACTAAAATTACTAAAAATAACAACCAAAAAACCCCACAGATAAAAGGTTTTACCCTTCCAGGAGCATCACAAATGGTCCCTTTTGTCAAGGAGCTCCATGGCCAGAGGGAAGAAACCCAGACACCTTTGGAAAACCCACAAGCAAGTCAGAGCAAGTGGTGCAGAGATCTCTTGGCTGCTCCACCTGTGATGAGTTTTAAGGACAGCTGAATCCTCAAGCTGTGTTAGGACAGGTTCAGGTTGGATATTGGGAACAATTCCTTCCTGGAAAGGGCTGTCCAGCCCTGGCACAGCTGCCCAGGGCAGGGGGGGAGTCTAACGTGGCTAACTTAGACCTGGGTGACACAAACTCTGGTCTGAGATAGAACCATTGAATGATGGAATGGTTTGGGTTGAAGGGACCTTAAAGCTCACCCAGTCCCACCCCTGCCATGGGCAGGGACACCTCCCACTAGCCCAGGTTGCTCCAAGCCCCGTCCAACCTGGTCTGGGACACTTCCAGGGATGCAGGGGCAGCCACAGCTTCTCTGGGAATTCCAGCCCAGCCCCTCCCCACCCTCCCAGCTGGGAATTCCTTCCCAATATCCCATCTAACCCTCCCCTCTGGCAGTGGGAAGCCATTCCCCCTGTCCTGTCCCTCCAGGCCCTTGTCCAAAGTCCCTCTCCAGCTCTCCTGGAGCCCCTCTAGGCACGGGAAGGGTTCTAAGAGGTCTCCACACAACCTTCTCTTCTCCAGGCTGAACACCCCCAATGTTTTTAGTGCACTGTGTTGACAATCACGGGGCTGTGTCTTCCTGTAGCTCGTTCCTTTGCTCAAAGCCCAAGTGCAAAAGTGTATTTGTGGGCTGGGGAAACAAAGAACAAACTGGAGAGGGGCCAATAATGCCGAAGGAACTACCAGCTTCAAAAAGATAAAAGTTTACTACACAGTTAGTAAAAGAGTGATTTATGCTCAACGGGATCGTTTGGCTGTGTCAGGCCATACCTAAACCCTTGTGCTGCACAGAACATGCTTTAACAAGATGTTTCAGGGCTCCCTTTGAAAAAGACAACCCTTATGAAGAGGCGAGGTGGAAAAAGGGATCGCTCCCGACAGAGGAAAGGGCCAAACCAGAGCAATAAAGTCTGTGGAACAGATGATGAACTGAGCCCCAAATTGCTGCCATCTGTTATCAACCTTTGCCCAGTGAAATGAATTTCATGTGAGGTCAAGAAATCCCGAACTGCCATTTCCTCATTACTATTAATAAGGGCCAGGTGCCACATAAACCAACAGTGGATCCAGATGTCCTTCACGTGGCTTTGATTACCCTTCTAGGCTCGGATAATGATCGGAGGGAAAGTACTGCAGATGCACACACAGAAACACTCAGTATTAATCCCTCTGCAATTGAATTACTGGGCATTAACAGCACTATTCACCTCCCACCCCAGGGGTGCAGGTCAGCTCTGGATGCTCCCTCAGCCAGGTGACAGCGGCAGCGCTCCGGGATGACGGGACCGACCTGCACATGCAACATGAGCTTCTCCTGCATTTTCCATGATTGTGGATGGAAGAATTTTCGTGGGCTTCTTCTAGAGGCCACAACAAGGGAAGTTTTTGTGGATGCCCTATCCCTGGAATTGTCCAAGGCCAGGCTGGACAGGGCTTGCGGCGACCTGGGATGTTGGAAGGTGCCCCTGCCCATGGCAGGGGGTGGCACTGGATGAGTTTTAAGGTCTCTTCCAACCCAAACCAAACTGGGATTCTATAAGCAATCCCTTCCAGAAGCAACAGCCAAGATACAGGCAAATGGCTCCCATTTGAATTTCATCAACATCTTGTTGGATATTCCTGAGTGTCTAAAAAAGCATCGTTTTTCCCGTCTCTGAAACGGACACAACTCAACACCGAACGATGTGAAAACGGACGGTTCTGGAGTTTGGTTAAGATTAATATGCTGTGAAAAAGCTCCTTGTATCCACTATTTATGGCATCAGTCAGGTGTATCTGGGTGCCAACCCAATGCTCCAGCCCAGCAGAAGGAATCAGGAACTGCAGGGAATCGAGCACCCGAAGGAGGAGACTGCACGCGCTGTCTGCACTTCCTTCAGCTTATTTACGTGCTGGAGCACTTGACTACAAAGTGAGGAAAGCATTGTTTTAGAAGAGTCAGCACAGCTATGAAATTCAGCAGGGAAGCCATAAATATTTCACATCCTGGACTGTGCAAGGACGATCGTTTAACCAGTTACAGCCCATGTCCAAAGAAAATACAGTGGAAGAGACTATTCCAGAATGCTGTCGTCAGTCTTGCCAAACTCATCATCAGCATCACATTTCCCAGGGACTAAACAAACATCAAGCAAAATCAGACCTTGCCAAAACAAATGCAAATCCTTGTAGTACATCTCTCCAGTCATCGCAGCGATCTCTCCACAACGGAAACACAACATCCAGGCTCGGGAATATCCGTCCCCAAACGCGGCAACAAACCATTCCGTGGAAACGTCGGTGGGAAACGAGAAATGCCACCAACACACCACAGCCAGTCCTCAGGAACAAGCGACGAGGGCTGGAAACACCCACGGAGTGGGAGAGTATCTTCAACAGAAAACCCACTGTGACCTCGCCAGTGAGATCTTCCACGGTGATGGGTGGAATATTCAGGGCCAGGTTGGACGGGGCTTGGAGTAACCTGGTGTGTGGAAGGTGTCCCTGCCCGTGGCAGGGGGTGGAATGGGCTGAGCTCTAAGGTCCCTCCCAACCCAAACCAGTCTGGGATTCGATGATTCCTGCAGGGCAAACCTGAGCACTGAATTCATGGTTCTAAACATTCCCTGACTCTGCAGCCTTTAGAACATTCCTCCCTCTCTGCTCTGACACAAACCATCCTCTCCTCTCATGGCTCCAGAGGGTCCAGCCCTGGCCAAGCTCCTGCTGTTACACCCTCCCTCACCCACAGGTGCTCATCCCTATCTTCTGCCAAGGAGCTTCGATGGCTGACACAAACCCACCAATCCTGGGAACCACATCCAGCCCCTTCCAGTCTGGACTGGTATTTCTCAGAGATCTGTGAGGTCAATGATGGTGCAGCTACAAGAGCTCCTGGCTTCACCTCTTCCCTAGGGATGCTGTGCTTAACAGGATGGTTCCAGTGCTCTGGTTTGCAGCATGGCCCCTCAAAAACTGTATGGATGGAGCTGCTGGCACAGGAAAAGGAATGTTTCAAGCTGGCTTTGCTGCCACAGACAGCTCATTGTAAAGCTGAGCCCTGGGCAGTCCACAAACATCTGGGTATTTAAAAACCAGAGGCCAAGAAGCCAAACTTCTCCTAGAGGGGGCTCACACACAGAATAAAGCTGCTGTTGGTACCCCAGGCCCCCAGCCCTGGGACACTCCCCAGACACTGCTCTGACCCTGAGGTCCCTGGGAACACCCAGGGTAAGGCTTGTTTGGGTCAGAGGCACAGGGACAGCTCAGGTCTGGGGCTCACGTGCTGCTCCCAGGCACCTCCACATCCAAGGTAAGTTTAGGCTTGAAAACTCGATGTCCTTGGATGCTGAATACTGCTTTGGCACGATGTGGAATCATAGAAGGATGGAATGGTTTGGGTTGAAAAGGACCTTAAATCCCATCTTGTCCCACCCCCTGCCAAGGGCAGGGACACCTTCCACTGGACCAGGTTGCTCCAAGGCCTGTCCAACCCCTGCTTTGCAAATCCTGGGTTCTCCCTGTGCCTGGGGCACCTCAGGGCCTGCTGCTGAAACAAGGGAGAACTGCCTGGGTTTAACCATCCTGGAGACCCACCCAACAGGCACTCCATTATATATCATACACAGCTCTCACACACTTCCTGACAGGGAATCCTAGAACACTTTGAAGGACTTCCAAGTCCTTTCCAGCAAGGCAAGATGATGCCTCCTCATATGGGGAATACGCTGAACACAAAAATAAGCTCTCAGGGCTCTTGGAGCCCCCTGAGCACACATGGCTCATGACCAAGCCTTGACTTTCCTTATAACTCCCCCCAATTAATCCACAGGAACTGCACTTCCTGGTGCAAACCTCTCACACCGTTTCATTTCTAATCCTCATTTCACAAACAACGAGCGTTAAAACAACAAAAAAAAAGAAAATAAACAGAAACCTCCAGAGAATAAAAGCAGAAACATTTTCAGGCAGCCCCTGATAGGGGGACCTGTTTAGAACACAGAACCAACCCCCTCAGCTGGGCCTGAAGCACGTTAATACGTGTATTTTCCCCCAGTCACAAGCAGCCTGTGCCCGGAGCTTTGTTAACAGGGCAGTGGTTTAAGAGCTGGAACTTGGCAGACGTGTCTCTCCGCCAAGGCAGGACTTGGAAGACAAGGAACTGAACAAACTCCTGCCTGTTTCTGGCTGTGTGATCCAAACCGTGATTAAGGGCAGAGGAATGTGATTCAGGGAAGGCATGAATGGATGGGGATGCGGAGAGCCCGTCCTGCCTCCCGGCTGGTACCTCCCCGTGGGACAGCGCGAGCCCAGGACGACCCGCCCGGCTTCCCAGCAGCTCCTCCTGGGCCAGGAGGAAACATCCCTGCTGAAAACAGCCAAGTGCTCTCCACTGCTCCAGTCTCTGTTTGACAACACCGAGTCCCTCGTGCTGTTTGAGTGCTCTGAACAAGGGGACAGGGGGACTGGAGTCCCTCTGGGCCGGCAGCGACTGACAGGGACCCCTCCCCAGTCGAGCATCCCACAATCACAGGATGGTTTGGGTGGGAAGGGACCTCAAAGCTCATCTCATCCCATCTCCTGCCATGGGCAGGGACACCTCCCACTAGCCCAGGTTGCTCCAAGTCCCATTCAACCTGGCCTTGGACACTTCCAGGGATCCAGGAGCAGCCACAGCTTCTCTGGGCAACCTGTGCCAGGGCCTCCCCACCCTCACAGCCCAGGATTCCTTCTCAATATCCCATATAACCCTGCCCTCTGGCAGTGGGAAGCCATTCCCTGTGTCCTGTCCCTCCATCCCTTGTCCAAAGACCCTCTCCAAATCCTCTTAGCTCTGCCTCCTGGCACAGGAGAGCAGAAGGTGACCGGAGACAACTCCCTGAGCCTGGAGAAACCTGGTAATGCTCCGGGAGAGGGGACTTCCTTCTGTTCAGACACACACCAGGTCTCCTGCAGACACTGTCTCCACTTCAGTGTTCATCCCACAGTGACAGGAAGCACCACATGATTCAGGGATGCATCTCTTACCTGACTCAACAGGACAGTGAAGATCCTCCAGAGCAAACACTTCCAAGACAGTAATCCTGACGTGTATCCATGGCTGCTCCTGCCAAGCCTTCCTCCTCACATCCCAAAGTCATCTGCTGGGGCACTGCTGCCAACTAAAGAGCCATGTGAGGGTCTTCTTCACCCCCAGTACCTGAAGGCAGCACAGACCCCGCCTTCCATTCCGAAATGTCTGACAGATGAACTCCACTGCTACGGAGGATGGGCTCCCTCGACAACTAACTGGCTCTTTTGGGAGCTCTTCTAGGTTTGATATAGGTGGGATGGAGCTTGGAGCAACCTGGGTGGTGGAAGGTGTCCCTGCCCATGGCTGGAGGGTTGGACTGGATGAGCTTTAAGGTCCTTTCCCACCCAAACCACTTGGATTCAATGATACTCTCCAGGAGACCCATGAACACCCTCTTAGTGTGGAGGCACCAACCCCAAGCTCCTTCCAAAGCTCTGCCTGTCCACAACAGAAAGCTGAACCACACACAGGAGTGTTCCTGGCACTGGAACAAGGTAATTTTCAGGATCCAAGTGTTGGAACACTGGCTGGCAGGGCTGGGACACAACTCAGTGAGCCCATTCCCTGGCAGTTCCCAGGCACACTGTTCCCAACACCAAGTGCAGCCACTGGCTCTGGGAGGCAGAGGAGTCCCAGAATCACTTGTGTTGGAAAAGACCTTGTCCCCCAGCCCAGAGCACCGCGTGCCACGTCCTTCCTTGGACACCTCCAGGGATGGGGACTCCACCTTTGGCTGATGCAATGGATGCAGAACCGAACAGCAGCCTCAGATTTGGGTATCGACACGAGACTTCTTCAGGTGATCCAGGGCTCTGCAGGGCTGGGAATTCCCCACTCACAGGTTTCTGCATCCCTTGGGAGAGGACACAGGTGCCACCCGAGCTGGTTGCTGGGCTCAGCTTTGCTGCAGCCATGCCTAAGAAGGTTCAGCTCATTAAGGGGAGAAGCACTGCTGCCCTGGCACTGCTGCCCTGGCACTGCTGCCCTGGCACTGCTGCCCTGGCACTGCTCAGGCTCACTGGAAGGCCTCATCTACACACTCAGTCTGAACCACGGGAGGAAAAGGGGAACTCCTGGTCCCCCTCCATGGGGTTTAAGGAAAACTCCCCCCAGAACTTCCACGACTTCCCAAGGATTGTTGGGTGAGTGCATGTCCACTTCTGCTGGGTAACACAACCCTGAGAGCCAGGAGCCCACTGTGCTCTGCTATTCCGGTGGTTCCCAGCACTTTCTGAGAGGAAAAGATTCCATGGCAGCGTTTCAGCCCTCCCATGAGCTCCTCTGCTGTGTTCCCGGGCCTGTTTGGCATTAGGGCCGTTCCCTGGTGCTGGAGCACAAGCGCCTGGCGCTCCTCTGGGCCTCTGTGTGGATTGTAGGACAGGCCAAGGACATGATCCATGTGATGCACATCGTCGGGAATCCCTTTAACGTTCCTCTGGATACAGAACAGCGCAGCTCCTACGGCTGCTCGTCTGACTGCACAACAAAGAGGGTTTAATGTTTAGCAGATTATCCAAGTCCTCACCAGCTGAGACATGGAAACGGTCCTGTTGTAAATTAGGATCTTTACTAGCTGGGACACAACAATCCCAGCAGTAGTGGAGAACAGTGTGGTGGGCCACGAACACCACGTGGCCCGAAACTCCGTCACCGGAATAACATCCCTGCACAGGGCTCTGCTCCTCCAGGGTGTGCCCAGGGCTGGCCCCAGGGAGCCCAAGGCAGAACACAAACTGTCAACATCTCGAGAGAAGATCAGCTCTGGACACAGGGCACACAAGTTTCTGTGTGCTCAGAAATAGTGTCTCTGACCAAGGCAGAAAGGGACCTGCAGCCCCAGCAGCGAAGGAAGATCAGAGGTTTCCAAAGTGGGTGCCAATGTTGCTGCTCTTGATGTGCTGCTGGTCCTAATCCATGACCCTTGTTCTGCCTGTTATTTACCTTAACCCTTCATGGAAATTCCTGCTGACCCCACACAACTGATCCATCTCACCAAGGGCTGGGAGGATCATCACCTCGGATCCCTAAGGATCAGTCTCTTCCACAGCATCCAGAGGCTGTTCCACATTTTTCCTCATACAAAGCCAGGTTGGACGGGGCTTGGAGCAACCTGGGATAGTGGGAGGTGTTCCTGCCCATGGCAGGGGGTGGGACTGGATGGGCTTTAAGGCCCCTTCCCACCCAAACAATTCTGGGATTTCATGATTCTGTGGTGATGGGACAAAGCCCTGAGCAGCCTGTTTTGAGCAGGGGGGATGGTCTGGGTGCTCTCAGAGCTGCCTTTCCATCCCAGCCAGCCTGTGGTTTCTGTTTCTCAGCCAAATGGAGCAGTGCATCCTGTCATTTCCAGCCTTTCCAGGCTGCACCTTCATATCTAGGAGAACAGTTCTCAATCCAAGCAAACGGAGGATGTAAAGTTTCAATTCCTACAGACCAGCAACATCTCCTTTGGTTGGTGAAAATCCGCCTTTCTTGAGGCTTTTTGGCTCATTCATCCCTGATTCCAACAGAACTGGCCTGGACAGAATGTCACAGTGTTGACATTATTTTAGTTTTGGCTCATTGTCCTCCTCCTGACACAGTGTTCCAGGGAAAGAAGGGAGATAAAATTGGTCAAATTCTTCCCTGATCTCATATTTACCCTTTTGCTATATCCATAATCCAGATGAAAGCACAGCACAGGAAAAATGAGCTAATATATAACACTGCCTTTCCTGCAGAGAATTATTCCTAGGAATGATGCTGGGTAGGAGAATGACACACAGTTCAGCATTCCACTGGCACAGTTAGAAGCTGGAGGTCAGGAATGGTGGTGCCTTGGCTCTTTTCCTTCCTCCAGGACATTCCTTGAAGATCCTTCCACGTGCTGCAACCTGGTCCCTCCAATGAGCCAAATAACTTCTGCCAGGTGCCTCAGCCAGGGATAGGCTGAGATTGGATACCAGGAAAAAATTCCTGGCTGGGAGGCTAGTGAGGCCCTGCAGAGAAGCTGTGGCTGCCCCTGCATCCCTGGAGGTGTCCAAGGCCAGGTTGGAGCAACCTGGGATGGTGGAAGGTGTCCCTGCCCATGGCAGGGGGTGGAACTGGCTGATCCTCAAGATCCCTTCCAACCCAGGCCATTCCATGATTCCATGATTCTCTGATCACCTAACAGTGACCTGGACTCCAACAGAAGGTGCCCACCCACTACCACCTTAAACTGATGACAGAACATTAATAAAAGGCCGCCCAGGAGTCACCAAAAGTCAATTTCAGCACATGTAGAACTGAAGTGTTTTCTCCATTAAAAGTTACTCCAAAATACGCATTCCCCTACAAAGAATAATCACCAGAATTTCCCACTCCTGTGTCCAATATCCAGTTATGGACATGACAAACAACGCGTGAAATCCCCCAGCAGTGCGAACCACGGGATTAATGGTCACTACAGCTCTGTGAGAAAGGCAACCATGTTCGAAAACACTGCAAGCTGCTGTGCTGGAGAGAGGACACTGAACATCTGGCTGGTGCTGAGAACAGCAAAAGGGCTCCCTCTGGAGTGGATCCCGAAATCAGCACGGGATTCGGCTTTGAACAGAAAATGGAAACGGCAACAAAGCGAAGGCTTTCTTGTCTCCTGTCAGTTCACTCCTGCTCACAGCCAGAGACTCCTTCAAGGAGACTCTGCCATGACTGAAGGATATGGATCCATGCCCAGAATATTAAGTCATTAATTAGTTTTCATGCATGGGCTTGTATGTGGCAAGGAGGCAAATTAAAGGGTTCCTGAAGAGACGAGAAAGCTTTCCTAGCACGTGAAACGCTCCAAAGGATCTCCAGCAAAATGCATTATGAAGCCAGCTGAGAATCCCCGTTTTCAGCCCTGGATGGTCATGCATGATTCCATGAGAGCCTCATGAATCCAGCCAAGTTGTGTCCCCAAGGCAATCAACTTCATTGGAAAGGGAGAGAGGAACAACTTCAGGGACATACACAAAACATGCTCTACTGGAAACAGATTAAGGCTGTTTGCAAACTCACCAGCGAGAAAGGCCCCACAGTCCCACGGTTTATTTGCATACAAGCCAATTAACAGAAAATGGATTTCATGCAGGAAGAAAAAAGAGTCAGATCACCTACAAAGTGAAGTCAACTTACTGCCTGCTTTTGCTCTTCTTCCTAGAAGTGTTGGCAAAAGAAAAAGGTGAAGAGAGAAAGAGGAAAGATTAATTATCATATGAAAATGATAATTTTCACACAAAATACACAACAGCCACAATGAAAGAACAGAACACGGGGAATGGAGCAAACACCTCCATGCATGACAGGAACCAAGGACAGGGGACACCAGGGCTGGTGGGGAAGAAAAGGGGACACTTGTCCCGTTCTCAACAGAATTCTCTTTAAAATGGCCCCTGGTGCTGGCTGAAGTCAAACAGGAAGGATGGATATCGCAGTATGGATCCCCTGGATCCGAGGGATATCCTCTGTTTTACACAGGACCTGCACTGGCTCCAGCCTGGCCTGGTGGAAGGTGTCCCTGCCCACGGCACGGGGTGGGAATGAGACGAGCTGTAAGGACCCTTCCAACACAAACCATTCCATGATCCCACGGTTCTCTCCTGCTCTGGACTCAGAAGGCCTCCTGAGCTGCCCTCAAACACCAGACCCATCCTCTGAAGTCGGGAATACCACCCGGAGTGTCCAGCACTGCCCGGTTCCCTGGGGCACAAATCTGCCTTCACAGAGACCCAAAACTGCCACAGCCCCAGAGGCAAAACAGCACCTTTTTGGTCAGTTCCCACTGGGCATTCCAGGACCTCTGCCAGTGGGATTCACAGGGGCAGAGCAGCCAGGTCTGGAATGGGACACGACACTGGGAGGCAAAGGCACCAGAGATGCTGAGTAACAGGAAAGATGCAGAGAAAACAATTCCTGCCCTGCAGGGCCTTTGTCAGTACAGATCCCTCCCGATTTGGAAAACCAAAAAAGGTGAAATTTGGATGAATTTATCCTCTTTTGAAGCAGGGAAACATCCCCTCTGATTGGGCTGGGCAGGTGGAGACACATCCTGCCTTCAACTATAGGAGAATTCCTTGGAATGAGCAAAATGTCCCACAGTGGGGAGTTTCCTTCCTAACTCAGACACTTTCATAGACAACAACCATCAGGAGTCCAACGGTGTGCTGTGACAGAAGGGCTGGAGCACAGTCCTGGTGACTCATCCACCCCAAACCAGCAGTGACAGCATCTCCAGGTGACTCCTCTGCCGCTGGCCTGGCACACTCCCCCAGCACCGAGGACCCCTGCTAAGCTCCTCTCCCCAGAAATCCAGGTCATGGAATTAAAATTCATGGGATAAAACCTCCTTCTGGCCTTGAAATCCACGAACCCATTTATCCACCTTCCTTCCCTGATCTCCCGTCTGAGCAGGATTAACCAGAACCTTTCCCTTAATTTAAAGCAGCTTCTTCTCACTGACCACTGAAAGCTGTTTTCCCACTGGGCACTGCAGAGAAATCTGGGAATGGCTGCAGAGAACTCCACGTTTCTGAGCAGACACTTCTGGTTTTTTTCTGGTAAGACTCAGGGTTCCTTCAGGTGTGTTTTCAGCTGCTGCTGTAGCAGATGTGGGGTCTGGCTCCACTCAGACTCAGATCAGCATCGGCCGAGGCCGGCACTGCCCTCCCCACATCCCACATGTTTCCAGTTGTTCCTCCCACCAGCACTGGGACTCACAGGACCAGATGGGGAGCCGGGTCAGGGAAAAGATCTTCAGTGATCTCCGCTCCACAAAAAAGTTGCTAGTTTGAAAAATGAGGCTTTGGCATGAACTACAGATGTGGAAACACCCCCTCAGGAGGGACAGAGCTCGGCAGGACTGAGAGCGAGCAGATAAATCATCAGGGCAGCCGGCGAG
>JAWWLV010000349.1:0-14588 GCA_035041135.1 Platyrinchus mystaceus | reverse complement strand
GGGCCATGCTGGGCTGCCACAGGCACCACAAGACAGGGCCAAAGGGGCACTGACTTCCTCCTCACCTGCCTGGGGGGTAGCATCTTCCTCTTCCTCGCAGCCTCCTCCTCCATCTGGCCAAGGAAGGAGAAATCCTGTTTTGAGGAGCAAAAACAAGGTGTGAGCACGTTGGGTTGGGGGGTTTCTTCAGTCCAAGTTCATATCTAAAAGTCACCAAGCATCTTGCATCTGTAAAAACCTCCAAAATACCAACATTCAGCCTCAATAAACCCTCCAAGGAGGGAGGGTCTCTGACCCTCTGGCTCTCCACTTTGGGGTTCTAGGGATCCCCCCATCCAGGCTGCTGGGGGTCCCACATGTATTGGGGAGTCCCCCTCTCTGGAGTCCCCACCCTCTCCAGGCTGTCAGGTGTTCCCATGAATCCCAAGCCTCCTTGCCTCTGCAGTTTCCCCACTTTGGGGTTCTGAGATTGCCCCCTCTTCAGGGTCCTATTTAGGAATGCCAGGGGTTTCAGAGGTCCCAGGGGTCCCTTCTTCCCTATCTCTCTGCTTCAGGGTGCCAGGGGTCCCACGGGTCACCCCTCTCCTGAATTCCCCCTCTCCAGGCACCTCTCTGGGGTCCCGAGAATCCTGGGAATGCCCCCTCTCCGGGCACCCATTCCGCTGTCCCAGAACTGCCCCTCCTCTCCAGGCTGCGAGGGGTCCCCCAGCTCTGGTATCACCCCTCTCCGTTCTCCCCACTCCGGGGGTCCTGGGGTTCCCACCCACCCCCGGCTTTCCCGGGGGGTCCCCAAAACCGGGGGGTGTGTGTCCCCACTGCCGGTAGCGGGCTGACAATGGAGGCGGCGGTTCCTGACCAAGGGAAGACCAACCCCCACCGCGGGGGGCACCCCGCATCCCCCTGCGCACCGCTGGGGCTCTGCCAAGAACCGCCACCGGGACCACTCCAAAAAGCACCTCCTGGGCACCCCCATTATCGCCCCAAAGGGCATTTCTGGCTCAGCTTTGGAGTCCTCTAGGCTTCAATATCGCACCAGCCCTCGACAAAAAGAAAAAAACAAATCCAGAGACCCCTCAAGATATTTGGAGCGAGCTCCCCCTCCCCGCTCACCTGCGGGATGCGGGGGAAGCAATGCTCCCGGGGAATCTCCGACCTCCCGGCCTTTCCCTCTGTTCTTGCTGACGCTGCTCTTCCTGCTCCGGCTCCTCCCCCATCCCGCCTTTTTCTCCCCCTCCACTTCCTCCCGCTCCTGCCCTTCCCTAATTCCAGCCCCTTCCTCTCGTTCTCCACGGACACGAACTGGCGGAACCTCGGGCTCATAACCAACAGGTAACGCAGGGAGGGGGCAACTGGGGAGACACGGGGGTTTGGGGGTCCTGGGGAGTCCCAGAGTCAAGGCAAAGGGAGGCCAGCGGGGAGGAGAGGTAGGATAGGCGGGAAAGGGGGCGTAGGGAGGTATTGGTGCAGGATAAGGGGGTGCAAGGGGAGTCTGGAGCTGGGGAAGAGGGTGCAGGGGCGTCCCAGTGTCTGGGAATGGGGGTCCAGGGGGTTCCCCAGGTCAACGAAAGGCGGGGCTAGGGGTGAGGAGAGGCAGGATGGGGGGTCCAGGGGGTCCCTTTGCCGAGGAAAGGGGCATCCAGGGGCCTCCAGTGTCAGGGAAAGGTGATTCATTGGGTGGGGAGACATGGGATGTCCGAGAAGGGGGTTCAGAGGGTCCCTGATGTTGAGGAAAGGAGGGGTTAGAGACTGGGAGAGGCCGGAATTGAGGGTGCAGTGGGTGCCAGAGTCAAGGAAAAGGGAGGCTCTGTGGTCTACGAGAGGTAGGATGGCCAGGAGAGGGGGTGCAGGAGAGTCTCAGTGCTGGATAGGAGGTGCAGGGGGGTCCTGATGCCTAGGAATGGGCCCAGGGGGTCGCAGGGTCAAGGAAATGGAAGTGTGGCGTCTTAGAGGGATGGCATGGCTGGGAAAGGGGGTGCAGGGGGGTTCCGGAACCAGGGAAGTGGGTGCAGGGGGTCCCGGATAAGGGGGTGCAGGGAGCGTCTCGGCTCACAGGAATGTGGGGTACAGGAGGTACCTGAGACCCCCTGAGGCACCCCTGGACCCCCCTGTAGGAAGCGCCGGAAGTGGGGAACTGGGGAGACATGGAAATTTGAGGGTCAGGGTGGTACCAGGGTCAAGGAAATGGGGGAAATGGGAGAGCTGGAAAAGCCGGGAAGGGGCTTCAGGGAGTCCCAGGGTCAAGGAAAGGGGAGACTGGGGGTGAGGTGACCTGGGATGGCCAACAACGGGAAACCGGGGATTCCCAGGGTAAAGGAAAAGGGGGATTCGGAGGCTGGGAGAGGGGGGGTGGCCAGGACAGGAGGTGCTGCAGTCAAAGAAAGGGGGGCTGGGGGCTGGAAAACTGGGAATGGCCAGGAAGGAGGGTCCCAGTGCCCGGGAAAAGAGGGTGCAGGGGGATCCTGATAATAATAGGGAAGCGGAGGAAACAATGGGATGAGGCTCCGAAGTGCCAATTCCCAGCAGCAGGAAGGCAGGGAGAGGGCAGGAAAGTACCCCCAGGGAAAGGAATCCCAGAGCAGATCTGCTGGTCAGGGCCAGAGTGGGAACTGGGAACAAGGACTTTGGGAATGCAGAGCAGCGGGAGGGAGTTGCCCTCCCCCTCCTGCCCATCCTGCACTTCCCAGAGCCCAGTGACCTCCAATATGGGCCCAGTCACTCCCACTATATTCCACTTGCGCACAACATGGTCCTAGTTGGCTCCAGGAGTGCCAGTCACTCCCAGTATGAGTCCAGTATGATCCAAGTCTCCCCCAGCAGGATCCCAGTCACTTGAGATGCCCCAGGGTAGGTCCAGTCACTCCAAGTTGATCCCAGTCGCTCCCAGTGTGGTCCCAGTCACCCCCAGTGTGGTTACAGACACTCCCAGTATGACCCCAGTGTGGTCCCAGTTGCTTCCAGAATGATCCCAGTTGCCCCAGTTGTGGTCCCAGTCCCCCCAGCATCGTGCCAGTATCAATGGCTCCCACCGTTGGCCCAGTAGATCCCAGTAACCCCCAGTAAGGTTCCATTCCATGTAATCCCAGTATGATCGTAGCCACTGCCAGTATGGTTCCAGTCACTTCCAGTATGACTCCAGTTGTCCCCTACGTGGTCCAAGTTAATCGTTATCAATGCCACTGTGGTCCCAGTCACCACCAGTATGATCCCAATCACTTCCTGCCACTGCCAATATGATGGCATAGTTCCACTTGCTCCCAGTATAAACCCAGTCACTCGAAATACAATACCATTTACTCCCAGCATGGTCCTAGTTGCTCCCAGTCACTCCCAGACACTCTCAGATACTCCAGTATTACTCCAGTCACTCCCAGTCACCCCAGTATGAACCAAGTTGCCCCCCATGTGCTTCCAGTTGCTCCAGTCACCCTCACTATGGTTCCCTCGCAGTCCCCTCCTCACGACTGGGGAGTACTACAAAAACTCCCTCAGGATTGGGAGTAGCCCAATACCCCACCAGGAATGGCAGATACCCAAAAATCACTTCAGGAATGGGAGATACCCCAAAATGCCCTCAGGAATGGGATCCCTCCTGGCCTCATCATCCCCAACCTACAGCTCTTTCATTCCAGACCCCATCCCATTGATGCCACCCCTCCCCCAGGCATGAAGACCCCTTTCCCAAGACCAATTTTGCCCATCCCACCCCTTCCAAACCTCATCCCACTCCTTCAAGAACCAATCCCACCCCTCTCAAGCCACTTCCCACCCCATCCTAACCCTCCCAATCCCCATCCCACCCCTCTTGGGGGTTTTGGGGGGGCTGTGGGATTGAGTAATTTTGGGGTGGGATTGAGCCATTTTCAGTGGGAGTGAGTAGTTTTAAGGAGATAGATTTATCCGTCTTGGTTCTTGGAGTGAAAAGCCATGGAGAAAATTCCCCCAGATCTGCCCAGAACCCCCAAATCCTTCTGAATATCCCCTGAACTCCAAATTCACCCCCAAATTCTAGTAAAATGATGACGCTTTAGGTGCTTTGTTGTATTTCTTTATTTTTACCCCAATTTCGGGTGTTTAGAAGGGATGAAGATGGATCAAATAAAAATCGAGGTGAAAATAAAAGAATTTACATGTTGGTGTTGTACGAGTATCTGTGAGGTTGGGTTTTGGTGGGTGGAAGAGCCTTCTTTGGAGCGGGGTTCTATGCCATTGTCTCCAGAATCTTGGACACAGGCTTCGGGGCTGCTGGGGCTGGCTGTGGGGTACGGCTGTGGGGCACGGCTGTGGGGCACGGCTGTGGGGTACGGCTGTGGGGCACGGCTGTGGGGTACGGCTCTGGGGTACGGCTCTGGGGTACGGCTGGTCCCGCAGCACCCCGGGCCCCTTCCCGCCGCGGGGGCTGTGCTCGTCCGACCGGCCCCGCCCACGGCAACGCGCGCACCAATGGCAGGGCCGGACGGTGTTGACGGGGCGGGGCGTCGCCGCCGCCACGCGCGAAGCCTCCCGGAGCCCCCTCTGCCCCAGCGCCGGGGCGGCCGCGACTGGCGGCGACTCCCGGCTACTCGGCGGACACGGCCCGGCCCGGGCACAGCGCAGGGCGGCGGACCCCCGGCCCTGTTCTTGCCCCTTCTTTTCCCCACGGATTGTTTTTTTTTTTGCTGCCGTCCTGCGTTTCGAAAAACGACGAACTTTCGTCGTCAGCTCTCCTGAGCTGCGGAAGCTGCGGCACGATACCGGCACGGGGTAAGGGACGGCGTTGGGGAGCGGCCGGGGGCTGGGGAGGGCGGCGGGAAGGGCCCGCCCGCCGCTGCGGAGGGCTGCAGAGAGCGAGCACTTGAGGGATGTCCCCCTCTCTTACTGCGGGTGCGGGAGCTGGCCGCGGACGGGTGCTGACGCTGGGGAGCGGGCACCCGAGCAAGCTGCCCGGAGCCTTCGTTTCGGTGGAAAACCTCTGTCCTAGTCCGGGGAAAAAAAAAAAAAAAAGCCCATTTCCTGGAAGCGGGAGGCAAACTCCCCTGCTCCCCGCAACGGCCGCGCCGCCCGCGCGCGGGGGGTTCCGCATCGTTCTCGCCGCCAAACCCCCGCGACAGCCGGGCCAGCGGCCCCCGCTGCCTTCCGGGACCACCTTCTCTCGTGGCCCAAAATCCACCGTGGGACTCCGGTTTTGCAGCCCGACACCGCAGACAGCGCCGCATCCCCTGCCCGGTATTCCCCAAAGCCTGAAGCTGACAGCTGGCTCGAAGTGACGCTGTGCTTGGCGTGGGTCCCTGTGCCCCCCCACCCTGGTTGGTTTTGGGTACCAGGGGAAGGGAGAAGCATAAATAACATCAAACCGAGGGAAGCAGGTTGTGGGGATGAGACAGACCAGATGAAGACTTTAAGGTCTTTAGCTGAGGTGTTAGACCCTGAGAGTTTGTCCTGCTCACAACAGGTGAAGCCAGAGAAATGGCCTCTCTGGGTGGGATGGCAGGGCCGAATTTTGGTTGGTTGTGGGGAGATTTGTTGGTTTCTTCAGCCAAAAGCTTGCTGGGCAGCACCAGCCCACCGGGGTTTGGGTGGTACTGGGAGTGTGGCAGTTTGAGGGAATTTCCCCAAGGGCCAGGGCTGCTAAAGTACCCCCATGGCAGACGTTGCAGCTCCCATGCCCAGCACCCCAGGGATGGCTCTTGCCTACTGACACCAGGTGCCAGAGAGCGACTGTGCCTCAGGGAACCTCAACTCTCTCCCTCTGGTCCTTGCAGGATCTGTCCCATCCATTCCCTCCCCTTCACATGCACCCGGTGACGTGCCAAGGCATGGTGTGCTCAAGCCCTGTGCTAAGAGCTCAGGGGCAATCGAGTTCCACCAAGGAAGACAGGCCTGGCAGCAAGCCAGACCCCGTGTGGCTGGCTAACCTCACAGGCACCCACATCGGCTTGCCCCCGATATCCGAGGACCCCGAGGACCACTGCACCATCTGGGAAAATCTAGTGAGTCTGGTGGACTTTCAGTCCCCAGGCTTTCCTCTGACTGCTGAGGAGCTGTGTGAGTACATCGACATTCCCCGCACGGCCATCTCCTCCTCCACCACCTCGATGATGCACCATGCCATGGCCGAGCCCTCTCAGCTCACAGGGAACATCAACTACAAGACCAACCCACATGTCAGGCCACCCTACTCCTATGCCACCCTCATCTGCATGGCAATGGAAGCCAGCAAGAAGCCCAAGATCACCCTTTCGGCCATCTGCAAGTGGATCAGTGACAACTTCTCCTACTTCCAACCTGCTGATCCCACCTGGCAGGTAGGAGATTTGCAGCCCTCTTGCCTTGGCCCCTGTCCACACAGGGCTGGGCAGGGCTTTCCACAGCTTCCACCCTGCAAGACAAGGTCCTGCAGGGATGCTGGATCCCACTGGGAGGAGAGTGGCACCGGCAGCTGGTGGGGAAGGGCTGGAATGGGAAAGAGCTTGGCTGGACTCAAATGCCAGGGCTGCTGGGGTGACGGAGGAAAGGAGCCCTTCCAGGGGAGAGCCCGAGGCCATTTGGGAAGCTAGGAGGTACCCATTGGGCTCCCAGGTCCTGAGGCTCCTCTCGGTTCTGTGGCGAAGGCCTCTCAGTCCCTACCTTTCCGGAGTGTTGCTGGGGTCCTGACTGCCTCAGGGCTGAGTGCACATGCAAGAATTTACCACATCGAGTATCCGTGGGTGCTGAGGACTAGGCACAGGAGAGGCATGGAGATGCTGTTTGTTGGACAAGTCACTCATTGGGGAGTTTCCCAGATGAGGCGCTGCTACTTTTTAAGCAGGGCACAGCACTGGTCTCCTGGCCCTTCAGACAGGCCAAGGAGGCTCCATTGCTGGGACAAGCTGCTGAGACCTGCAGAGGGAAGACCAAGGGGGGTCATATAGGGCTGCTGTCCCCAGCTAGGACAAGCGTGTCCCTGGCAGGTAGGGGACAGCCCCAGGCTTACCAGCTTTGGGGACAGCCTGAAGTCCTTCCCACAGCAGCTCTTCCCAGCCACCTTGGCTTGCTGCCTTCCTCTGTCACGCAAGGTCACATGAGGACCACTCTGGCATGTGAGGCTTTCTAGCAGGGGGCAGGGCAAGAGGGCCCTGAGTGGCTAATCCTGGTTACTGCCAGCCCAAATCCGCAGTGTTCCCGTGATCCTGGGTGGCTGTGCTCACCCAGCCAGGGCTGGGCAAACCCACTGCAAGCCCCCTGACCAGGAGTTGCCTTCTCCCCAGGCAGATGGGCTCCCTGGAGCCCATCACTGGCAAGAGAACCCCTCATGGACCCTCTTCCTCTCCAGGGCCACCTGGATTCCCCAGCCTCTCCTGTGCTGGGGGAACTACGTGAGCGCTTTGGGAGAAGGAGCTGGCTGCTTTGCTTGGCTTTGGGGAGCCCAACCATGTTTCCTTTCTGATTATTCGCTGCACTCAGGGCACATTCAGGGGATTTTCCGGAGGGCACATAGCCCAAGATGTCCTGGCATTGCCATTTCTGCTTTCTTTTCCCAAAGGGCCTTGCTGAAAACCTGCTTTTGCACCAGCCTCCCCACACAGGTAGGTCCCTCTCACGCCAGCAGACAAGCATTCAGCCTTGGGTTTTTGTCTCTTTTGGACCTAGAGCTCCATCCGGCACAACCTCTGCATCAACAAGCGCTTCATCAAGGTGACCCGGGAGAAGAGCGAACCAGGGAGAGGTGCATTTTGGAAGCTCCACTCCCGATACGCCAACCGGTTTGAGAACAGGACCTTCAAAGAGTGGAGGATGCCGCCAGTGCAGATCCAGCCAGCCTCCCCTGAAAGAGCCCAGCAAGAGGCAGGGCACATCGTCAGCCCAGCTGCCTCAGCCTGCAGCTCCCGTAACAACCTGGAGATAAGCACGGAGCTGCAGCAGCTGCTGAAGGAGTTTGAAGAGTTTGAAAACAGCCAGAACTGGAATGCTGTGGAGAATGAAGCGGGGCAGCAGCGCAAGCAGCCCACATCAATGGCCAAGGTGTCTCGACTTCCCAGCTCTGCTTCTGGGACCCAGGAAGAGCGGAGCGAGCTGACCGAGCTGAAGGGTGACACTGATTGGGAAGCTCTCCTGAACAACCACCTGGATGAAGGAGACTTCTCCGTTCTTGGGGATCTGGAGCTCCCGCCTCCCATCCAGCCCGTAACACTGCACCTGGACTGGACGGGACAAGGGCAGCACACAGACTGTCCCCAAGAAAAGGAGCAAGTCCTCACCAAACCCAACCACAACAACCCAGGCTTGGATGAAACCCTCATGGCCACAGCCTTCCTGGAGCATGCCTGGCACAAGGAAACAAGCAATAACCTCTCCAACTTCATCCCCATTGACCAGGGGGCTGAAAACATCCAGGCCTCTTTGCCGGAGAGGGATCTCAGAGACTGGAACTTTCTGACCTGCTTCTATTAACACTTCATTAGAGATGGTAGATGTCAGGTGATAGACTATATGAGATTATATAGATTTAGGAAGGGCTTTGGGTGTGGGCCTAGATCTTTACATTGACAAACTTTTTTATTTCTTTCAGTTCTATTCTCATGTTTGGCAGATATGTTGAAGAACTGCACAGATACTTCTACACTTTAACTTTTTTCATGCAAAAGTTATTAATAAATTAAACAAAAAAATGGAGAAGAAAAGCCCCTTTTGCCTCCTTATTTCCCTCCAGCACAGCCTGGCTCTGCCTGAGCTGCTGCCCTGGATGCAGGGGAGATCTCCTCAGCCCAGCCCTCCTTCTACACTCAGCCCCAGGACATGGGAACTCTCACCCACTTCCACGATGGCACAGCTATTCCCCATGGTGAAACCAAAGCACAAACCAGCACCAGCGTGCTGCCAGCATCCACCCTACCCTAATACAGTTCACTTTTGATATCCCTTTTGATGTCCCCAACAGCATGCCAATGGTTACACACCATTGGTATAACACCAGGCCAGCTGTGCCGGCATCCTGAGTCCTGGGTGCTGCTCCCAACCCCAGGAATAGCCTTTCTTGCCACTGCAGGGAGTTCCTGGGAGCAATGTGGTCCGAATGCCAGGGACAATCCCTCTGTCTGTGCCATGTCCCCACCCAGCCCTACAGATGCTCTGAGAAGCCCAAGGGGCTTCAGATCCCTTGTGGGTCCAGGGTGGCGAGAGGAGCTGCACAGAAGCTGCAGGAAAAGCCAAGCTTGCACCAAGCCAGTCCTGTCAAGGCGCAGTTGGGCTGCGCCAAGGGAGGGACCAAAGCAGCGCACGCTCAGCTGCCAGCCTGGCCAGCACAGGCAGGGCAGGGCAGGGCATGGCATGGCATGGCGGGGCTGGGGGCGGCAGGTTTGGGGAGCCTCGTGGGGAGGGCAGGTGGGCTCAGGGGTGCGGGCTGGGGGCCAAGCTGGCTGTGGCCAGGCGGTGGGTACCTCTCTGTGCACACAGCCAAGGGGCAGCCCTGTTCCGTCAAAAGACCGAACTGAAATCAGGAGTCTGACTTGTAAGGAGAAAACAGTATGCTGTACAGTCAGGTGTCTGGTGAGGATTGGAACTGTTAATAGATTCTTTCTTATAGTTCTGGTTATTCTGAATGCCAATCTGAATGCCAATCAGAATTTAACTTTCCTTCCAGTGAAAAAGCCTAAGTCATTGATTGGCATCTGCTAGTCCCAAATCCTTAATTCCAGAGATTAAGATGTACTTTACAGTGTTAGAAGACAACTTCTTTTGTGTACTTGTGGCCAAACAGAATCAAGTTTTCTTTGCCATTGAATGGGAAAATCCAACTAGAGGATGGAAGATGCAGCTCTCTTGGACCGTTCTCCCACAAGGATTATCCTGGCAAAAGAGCTGAAACAGTGGCATCATAAGTCTTAACCCAGCCACTTTGCTCCCAGTCTCTGGGACAGGAGAACTGTATCCTGACAGTTCGGTAATTATTGAACAAATTTGTTCCAGCAGGCCATATCTCTGAGATGTACCACTACCTGAGACAGAGATGGAGCTTTGTATTGACATGAGCAGTCCAAGTGTTGTATGCTTGGCTAATCTTTTGTTTAAGGAAAAAGGAATACAATCCCAAGAGGCTGAGAGCCACGAGGAGGGAAGCCAGCAGTACTGAGCGGTACCACTGACAACCTACTCAAAATGGACCCCAATTCCAATGGAACCAAGAGCTGCACCTGTGGACTATTTAGCAAGGGAAGGAGAGATACACCTAGGAAATAGGGGCCTGAGTGCTCATCAATAAAATGTTATGTAGGCAGGAACCAAAAAATGTTGATGCTTTTGTTAAAACGTTTCAATAGCGTAAAGCTTGGATGAGCAGGGAGCCAGCCTTTTGTGGGAACCACCCACTTCCCTGCTTTGGCAAACTGGAATAAAGAAACAGAAATCCTTCACCGCGATGTGTGAATTGGCGCTGCCCACAAAGAGAGGAGCACGCAGCCGGGACAACAGGTGGGGTCCGTCCGCCTCTCCGCTCCACATCCCGTTTGCACCGTGCCGACTGCGCACCGCAGGCGGCGTCAGGAGAAAGGCTGGAGGACGGGCGGCTCCGGGCGCAGCAGCACCGGCACAGCGGGGCCCGAAGTTCCCGGGGGAGTACCGAGCCTCTAGGGGCGCAGGGTGGGCAGTCCCCCAGCTCGCCCGCCCCCCGCGCTGGCGCAGGGCATCGGGTGCCCGTTCCTCCCGGCCCTTCCTCCGCCGGCACCGTCCGCCCGGTGCCGCGAAGGCCGCGTCTGCTCTGTCACCTGCGGGCGCGGGTCCCAGCGCCCCCGAGCCCCTGCCCGCCCGGAGCCATCGCCCCAGGTCTTACACCTGGGAGCGGCTCGGCCCAAAAGCGGCCACCCGGCAGAGCCGCCCCGCGCCACCGAGAATCACAGACAACCCAGGCGCCTCCCCTGGCCTCGGCCCGGCCCGGCCCAGGTGGGTGTCCCAGAGCCCTCCGCCCGCTCCCCCCGGCCCGGCCGAGCCCCGCACGGACCGCAGGTACCCTCACTCTCCTCACTCTCCTCACTCTCCTCACTCTCCTCACTCTCCTCACTCTCCTCACTCTCCTCACTCTCCTCCCTCCGCCGCTCCGGCCCCGCAACGACGGCGCGTCGGTCGCCACGGGCGACGTCACGTGACACTGCGCGGGCGGAGCCACGCAGTTCCTCCCGCGGCCCCGCCCCGTTCGCGCCCCCCACGGCCGCGAGCCTTTCGCGCCCCTCCCTCAGCCCGGCCCTTCCGGCCGCAGTGTTTTGACAAAGCCCGGGATTTATTCAATTCCATTATTCAACGCACGCAGCCCCGGCGACAGCGTCCCGGCCCCGCGGGCATTCCGCTCGTGCCCCCCGCGCCAGCCGTGCGAGGAGGCGGGCGGGACTTGCGCAGGGAATGAGGGATGAGGGATCAGGGGGCGGGGTTGTGAATGGGTCGGGGAAGGTGAGGGTCCGTGGAAGGCACATGGACACAGAGCAGGGATGGTATTCAACTACTTTCCAGGCGCCTCCGCAGGTGCGAGAGTCTTCATCCTTGAGGTACTCCGGAGAGACAGTTCTCCTCCTCTTGGGACTGGAGACTTCATTCATGTCCCTCACAGCCACAGGACGAGGACTCCTGTCTGTGCTACGATTCTTCCTCTTCTGATGCTTCTTTTTGAAGGAACTCTCCAGTTCTACCTGCCTGTTCCACATGCTATCCCACAGCAGACTGGGAAAGTGAGAGTTGCTGCAGCACATGCTGATGGTGAAGCATACAAGGGAGACGTGGAGCAAGATCTAGACCAGGCTGTTGCCTCCTGATCCCATGAGACACTAGTACAGGGTCAGAGCCTGAAAAGCTCCCTCCCCACCTCTGCTGACAGTCAGAGCCCTGCTTCTCCGTTCTGGAGCAAGCCCTGCCAGCCCTGGAGAACAGGAGAGCCAGCTGTGAGGCCACACAGATCCCCAGTGCAGCACCCCAAGGCTGCCATAGGCCTTATTGCTGTGCAGGAACCTGGGAGCAATGGCATTGCTTACCTGAACTTGCACCAGAGGACTAGAGGTGGAGTCACGGTGGGTAGTGTTCAAGGGGTGGGACTGTGCATGGCAATCACTCCTGAGCACCTCTTCTTAGAAGACAGAGTTTGGGTTTTTCAACGTGGAGAAGAGAAGGCTCCATGGACACCTTCCAGCACCTTCCAGCCCCAAAAGGGGCTCCAGGAGGTCTGGGTTGTTGTATGGAGGTATGGAGTGACAGGACAAGGGGGAATGGTTTCATACAGACAGAAATTAGGTTTAGATTAGATTTTGGGAAAAAATTCTTCCCTCTGAGGGTGATGAGGCCCTGGCATGGGTTGTCTAGAGCAGCTGTGGCTGCCCTCTCCCTGGCAGTGTCCAAGGCCAGACAGGATAGGGCTTGGAGCCACCTGGTCTAGTGGAAGATGTCCCTACCCACAGCAGGGGAGTTGGAACTAGATGATCTTTTAGGTTCCTTCCAACCCAAAAAAATCTAGGATCCTATGGTTCTGTGATTCTATGATTTGATGATTTTTTAGGGTCCAGTGACTCATGGCTGCTTTGCTAGGGGAACAGGTCATGAAAGGAGCCTGCTCCAGCCTTGACTCTCCACATACTCCAGCTTCCTGGTGGAACTGTTGATGGTTGCCTTAGGGAGACAGCATTTCTGGGTGGATTCTCTTTTAGGCATCTATAACACCTTGAGACTGGCCAGGAGGTCATCTGGAGGGTGAAGTCACCAAGGTGTTCTCACCTCTGCTTCTTGAGCAGGGGCACCTGAAGCCACTTGTCCATGACCATGCACAGAGGGCTGTGGAACATGTCCAAGGATGGAGCCTCCACGGGCTTTCTGAATAGCCTCCGCTGGTGCTCAGCACCTGCACAGCACCCTTTACACTTCCCCTTACTGAACTGCAGGAGGTCTCTGTCAACTCATCTCTCCACCTGCCCAGGTCCCTCAGGATATCAGCATGACCCCCTGGTCTAAGTGTCACTCCTATCAGTTTGGTGTTCTCTGGCAATTTGCTGAGCATGCCCTTTGCCCTAGCAGACAGACTATTAGTTTAGGAAGATGTTAAGCAGGATCAATCCCGGTGCTGACCTCTGGGAGACACCAGAGGTCTGGCTCTGCACTAGACTTGGTGCCCAACTGTCCAGTCTGTTTCAGTCCCATTTGCTATTGGCTCATCCAGCCCACATCCCTTCGAATAACTTGAACTACATATTTTAAAAAAGATTGCCAGATGAGCAGACGCAAGCAGGTAGTTTTCAAAATACCATCATACAAACATCCCACACTGGGTATTTCCACAAATTGCCCCAAAACCTAAGAAGGAAACAGTCTGTAAATTATTCATGCAAGGACAACAAGCAGTTTTAATTCTGGTTTTAGCTCTTCTGCCTGTTGATTCCAAATGAGTGTTTCCTCCTCTTCTTTGCTGATTGGTGGTAGTCTGTGATCTCCACAAATCGTCTGCGGAGATCATAGCCCTGCTGCAGTGATCTACCCTGTTCTCTCTGCCTTTGCAGTGATTGCTCCTGAGCAGCACGGGGTGCAGGAGCTCTCTGGCAGCTTCTTTTGGAGGGTTTTGAAGCTGTGCCATCCTGGGGGGCGTGGTCATGTCCTGGAGAACTAGTTCTCTTCCTTTTCCTCCCTGTTGAGTTGTCGTAGTCGGTGCTGTTGACGAACCAGCTACAGCGATCATTGCCCCACTGCAGGGGTCTGCTCTGGGCCTTCTCCCTGGCACTCTTCCTCTGACAGCAAGTCAGTGTAGTCCTGTCAGGCAGACCCCGTGGTCCTGCAGAACCTGCCTGCTTGCTGCTGCCCCCACACTCAGGAAGAAAGGAGTGGGCATAGGATGGTGTAAGTGAGGAAGCCGCCATTTCTCTCATTTTCAAATCAGAGCATCTGGAGAAAAAAAGAGACACTTGTTTAGGGCATTCCTTGCAGACTCCTCTGGGATTCAGTAATTTTCTTGGAGCAATTTCTACAACAGATAAAAGAGTTTACCAAAGTCACCAATGGGAAATTCGACTGGGGTCTTCAGACCAGGTCTGCCCTTGTCAGAGCAAGTCCTCATCTCTATACCCTCTATGGCCTCCATTTCACAGAATCCTAGAAAGGTTTGGTTTGGCAGGGTCCTTACATACCACCTAGTTTCTAACCCCCTACCATGAGCAGGGATATCTACTACACCAGGTTGCTCCAAGCCATCCTTCCAGGGATGGGGCAGCCACAGCTTCTTTGGGCAACGTATTTCAGTACCTTACCACACTGACAGGGAAGAATTTCTTTCTAATACCTAATCTAAATCTTCACTCTTGCACTTTGAAATATTTACCTCTTGTCCTATCACTATATTCCCTGATAAAGAGTCCCTCCCCATCTTTCCTGGAAGCCCCTTTAAGTCCTCTTCTCTATGTGAGCCAGTTTGAGAGGGCAGAAAGCGAGCAGTTTACATAGGGCAGCAAGCCTAAAGCCCAGCAAGGGAAGAGAAGGACTGGTGTGGGGTAATTCAGAATTGACAGAGAGGTGGAGGGATGGCTCTGTATGTTAGAGAGTCTGTTGGCTCTGTAGAACTTGAGGTCACCAACGATAAGGTTGAGTGTTTGTGGACCAGAATCAGGGGGAAGGCCAACAAG
>JAWWLV010000348.1:0-14659 GCA_035041135.1 Platyrinchus mystaceus | reverse complement strand
AGCCACAGCTTCTCTGGGCAACCTGTGCCAGGGCCTCCCCACCCTCACAGGGAACAATTCCTTCCCAATATCCCATCCAACCCTGTCCTCCTTCTGCTTAAGGCCATTCCCTTGTCCTTCCCCTCCATCCCCTGAGAAAAGATCCTGCAGTCTGGCTACAGAAATCTCTTGCTGGGCCTGAAGAACAAGGTCCCACTGGCAGATGCCTCCACATCCAGAGCCCAGAGCCACTGGAATCCTCACCCCCATCCCAGCCAGGGATGCTCTGCTGCACCAGGAGCCTCATCAGTGAGGCACTTGAGGATGTGCTCATCTCCCTGAAGGTGCTCCAGCCCTGCTGCTCTGCAGTGCCACAACACTCCAACAGCAGCCTCATTTAAAGGACGTGGTTAAGTGTTTTGCTTAGCAGGGATGGATTTAAGTGTGTGTTTAAAGGCTTCATTGAACTGGCATTTAACAGCTGCAGAGGAACTCGAAAAATCTTCCCCAGGGAGGAGGGTGGTTTCACATTCTCTCCCTCCCTGAACTCAGGTTAACCATTCCAGGGGAAACAAAGACCTGCATCTCTCCGCAGCACACAAGACAAGGTGAGGAGAGCAGCACTGGGGTGGTTATCAGCACCAGGAGACAACTGCAGGCACCACAGGAAAGCAGAGCTGGAACTGCAGCCCCGGAGAGCTGAGCTGCCACAGCACATCAGGAGCCTCAGTCCTGTGTGCTCATCGGGACTGAAAGCCAAGACTCAGCGGGAAAAGAGGGTGTCAGGGCTGAAAACCCAGATTTGAACTGATCCTATCTAGACACTGGGTGCCAGTGTTGATCTGCTCTGCATTTTGCTGGAGAGTGGCCCTGGGCAGGGAAGGCTCTTTGTTCTGGTAAAAAAAAAGCCACTTCCAACTTTAGAGCCCACATTGTTTGTCTGCTTATTGATCTCCTCGAGCTGTTGGCTCATTACCCAGCACCAGAAACTGTGGCCAACTACATCTGTTTTAATAAATATTTCACAGCAGAGGAAGGGCATTCACCACAACATATCACCCCCTGCTTTCTCCAGCCCCTCCTCTGCAAGCAGCAGGGCTGGGACCTGGTGGTGTTGGGGCTCCAGGTCTCACCCCCAGCCCTGTGAGATGCCTGTGCCCAAGCACAGACCTGCAGAGCATCACACACAGCTCAGCTCTGCTTCTTCCAGTGGCTTCCACACAGCCCTCATTCCCCAGCCCTCATCCCTGGCTTTCCAAAGCCTCTGGAGGGGCAGTGGGGATCACACTGAGGGGGTTCCTGCTCTGAGCAGAGCCCTCCCTCTTCCCCAGTGAGCCAGACTGAGTCAGCTCACAGCTCACCGAGGTCACACCGTGAAGGATCCATTTCTGGGGCCAGAAACCCCCGGAATTCACAGCTTCCAGTTGCTTCAGCTTCCTCTCAGACTACATAAGGTCTGGCTCACGCCCACAAATAACATGGAAAAAACTTGTTTGTTTTCATTTTTCAACTGCCTTCATAATTTATTCCTTCTAAGTTATTCCCTCTAAACACTCCTCTTTTCTGTACTTTCTTTAGGAAGTCTGGCTACCCAACATAAGGGTCAATACTGGAGGGAAAACTAACCAGGACATGAACCTTCCCCATTAAGCAGTGAGATCACAGTGCCCTTGAGAACGGGAAAAGTGAAATATTACACCACTGAGCAGAGCAGTTTATAGTAAAAGCCCCGAGGAACCCTGAGCTGACAGTGCAGCCGCCTCCCATCAACACCCAGGAGCCAAATCCACCCCAAGGATGGGGCCACAAAGAGCCCACAGAGCTGCCACAGCCATTTCATCATCATCTGCTCCCAGCACTAAATTCATTATTAATTTGTGGTCATAACTGATCAAAAAAAAAAAAAAAAAAAAAAAAAAGAACCAGATGGTAATTTTATCCTCAGTGAAAACAAAGCTCAAGTGATCTAATTATGTCACACAGGCACGCTCAGGGCTCTGGCCTGTTTGCTCTGTCACAGGTGCTGAGCTGGCAGAATCTGCCACAAGCAGCATTTTGGAAGTGATGCAGGACCATGAGCTCACCTCGAGAGCAAGGGCTCAGCCCCACGTGGGATCTCCCCAGTGCCAGTGGGACAACCTCCCAGTTCTGAACACTCACAAACAAGAGCTTATTCTGCTTTCAAGGACCTTGCCCTGATTTCTCTTCTGTAACTCCAACTAAGTGTGGATTTGGGTGCTCAGACCTGCCCTGGCTTTGCTTTCATACATCCCACCCTATTTCATGGACATCAGAGGGATATTTATACAGGATTAAGGCAGGCAGGGGAGGGGAGAGGGAAGATGACCACAGGACTAGCAAAAAAAAAAGGAAAAGCACCAGCCAAAAATCCCCCAAGTTGAGATTTCACTTGGCTTCCAGAGCCATCAGCTCCCAGCTGCACGGAGTGTTAAGGGACCCCCACTCGTGGCATCCTGCAGGGGAGCTTTGCTCTGAGTGGCAATAACTCACCTACCACACAGGGAACATTCCCATCCTTCCATTTTACTCACCAGCAAAATGGGAAAAATCCCCTCATTCCCTCTTGTCTCCCCGGACAAGTCACTGTGCAGCTGCACTCACATGTTAGGGCTGTGTCTATCCAAAAACATTAATTTAGAACAGTGTGATGGTCCAAATGGCTCAAGGAGACCTTAAATATACCAGGAATTTATTCAGAGACATGTTACAAATGAAAAATCCATATACACACACTCCAAGGCATCTATTGGGCAAACATTGCCATGGAAACAGGACAGATTTGCTTTAAAGGACACAGAGCAGTGGAAGGAGAAAGGGCTGGGACTGAACCTAGAAAAAGGTACCTCCAGGTCTCAGAACTGGCCTGAATCTTGATCCACTCTGGGGCAAAACTGCAGGTTGATTAAGTTTCACATCACACAGGTTAAAGCTGAATCACAGCTGAATGTTTAACCTCGATCACACAACCCCACACTGGGACCATCTCGGAGGAGCTCAAATGTAAAGGAAAAATATCTCGCTCAGTTCCACCATGCAAATCCCAAAGAGGAAAAGAGATGCATTTCACTGAGAATCCAACCTGAAACAGCTCCAAATCATTTCCACTTCCCCTTTCCAAATCCACGTCTATTTTCACCTGATACTTTTTAATTACCTTGTTTATGAGCAACACAAATCTACCCCCTCTAAGGGCAAAGATTCAAACCCTGCTTAAACTCTGGAGGGTGGGGGGAATTAGGGAAGACACCAAACCCTTCACCCTCCACTGCAGATGTTACCAGAGGAACAAAACCTGTTCATTCCAGACTGTTCCCTTCACCTGCCCAGCACAGGGAGCAACTCCCAACTTCTGAGAGACTTCAGTTTATGCCTTGAACATCTTCTATTAAGAAAACACCAAACCATGAGCTGAACAGTCTGCAGGGCTTGACCCCTTCAAACAGCCAAGGCACAGCAGAGAGGAAAGTTCAACCCCTTCATGTTGGAAAGAACAATTTACACAGCACCTGTTTGACGTGTGATTTAGTCTGAGAACACTGAAACCTCTTTCCTCTCCGAGGGGAAAGGAGAGGAAGGCAAAGCAGTGCCTGAGAATCAAAAAATAGGGTCTGTCATGAATAATAAACTACATGGGATGATCCTTATGGGTCCCTTCCAACTCAAGGCATTTTATGATTCTGTAATACCAGCTGAGCCAAACCAGGTATTTTTAGACTAAACCCCTTCAGGAGCTGCTCATCCTCTCACTGCTCCACTCCATTCATTTTATTTTTAATCATGTCCGAACGAGCGAGCTATTAAATAAATTCCAAAGCAGCACGGCCAGAGTGGGTTATGCAAGTGAAGATCAGAGCAGGAGCAGAGAAAAGGCTACTTGGGTGGCAGATTAAACCTTCCCATCCAGCAAAGCACAAAGCAACGGCCGGACTCGGCTGCCACACATCCAGGATCAGGGAGATCTCTCAGCCCTGGCTCCTGCTGACACCCTGAAAGGCTCTCAGGCCATGATTTACTCGATAAAAGTTCCAGGCAGCCCACAGAGGAGGCAGGGAGTTATGTAAGGAACCTTCTCCTAATGAACTCCCCACTGCAAAGCCTCTTCTGTGGCCTGCACTGAAACCTCTCTGAAGTGCTTTGGCCACTGAGCACTCGAAGGTTTTTCCCAGGCAGCTCCAGCATCTCCTGAGCTGCCTTGGAATGAGAAGCTCCCCCTGGCTGAGCCCCTGGGAGAGGTTCTGTGCTGTCCCCATCACTCACAGAAGGGAAGCTGGGTGACTTGGAGTGATGCTGAAAGACATCCCCCCACCTGCCCCTGGGAACGCTGAGAGGTTTGGCTGGAATCAGGGAATGAGGCAGGAGCAAACCAGCACCACCTGTTGGGAGACCTGAAAGAAGCTGCTCCTGTCCTTCCCAGCTCCACCAGGCAATTCCCAGCGAGGGAAAAGCTCTGCATCCCCTCTGAGCCCCCTGCTATGTGGGAAAGGAGTGCCTGGAGCAGCGTTTCCAGCCTGTGACAGCACTGATATACCACGGGTGGTTTGTTCCTTGTTGTTTTATTGACAGACCTACACATGGATTAAAACACTTCAGAATCCAGGGGAAAAAATCCCCCTGGAGGGGGCAAGGCCCAGGGGGAACAGTCAGACTGGTTTTACAGACTCATGTCAGGGGGAATTTCAGCCCTGACAAAGTTTCCTGGCACTGGAAAGGCACCCAGGGCTCAGGTGAAATTGGAAATATTCCCCAGAACAGCAAACACAACAGAAAGCTTAACAACATGTGGCTCTGTGTAATGTTTTATGTGCTCACAGCAGCATTCAGGCACTACCTGCACTCAGGGGACTGGGCAGCCAGGCTGGGATCTATTTAGTGTTGGTTCTCACGGGATTTCTGGGAATGGATCCTTCTCCTGTGCCAGAAATGCCATAAAACAGGTCTGTTTAGGGGCAGCACAGCCCAGAAATGCCATAAAATAGGGGCTGCACAGCCTGGACAACTTCACTGCTCCACACAACAACGTGACCCTTCTCCAAGCTCTAAAAACTTCTTGTTTCAATTTGATTTCTAAACATAAGCCTGGGACAGTCCTCCTCTCACCCAAGACACCCTGCTCCCAGCTCCAGAGCCTGCTCCAGGATCTTCCAGGGACAATTAATGGCTCTCACTGCTGGAAACACAACTTGCTCCAGGCTTTGTTGTGCTTTGGTCCGATGCACTTGCAGCAAACACGGATTTTCCTGTAAAATATCAGGATTACAGCTGGTTTGCCCACTGAGAATCTGCCCATGGGTAATTATATATGTGGAACAAGAAAGCTGACTTCCAGGAGGGTTTTGTTCCCACCAAGCTCCTTCCCTGAGGCCACACATCCCATCCCTGAGACAACACCAGGGGAAGATGCTGGGAGAGGGTTTGGGATAAAAACACCAGGAAAGCACAGACAACTTGGTCATGAACTCACAACAAAGCACAGCTGCTGAGGAGATTCCCATATGACATTGAGATATATATATATATATACAAAAATTTTTCCTGCCATTATATGCTCCTGGGTTTACTTTATAGGAATGGGAGGATAAAAGCCAGATTGATGACTGCAGGAAATTTTAATTAGCATAAAGGTTTCTCTCTGTTAATTTACAGCATTAAAAAGAAATAAAAAATGTCTGGGAGCTGAATTCCAGGAGGGTCTGGGACCTGGGTCTCAGTCCAGGCCACTCTGAAGAAAACAGATCCAACCCTTTCTGACACATTTGCAGAACAAACCGCTCCCATTTCCCTGATAATCTTGGAATCACCTTCCTGTCACTTCCAGTAAGACAATGAAAACTCCTGTGCTTCCCAACCTGCCTGTTTTCCTTGTGGTGAGTGGGGTTTACGTAGTTTTTAAAATAAAAGAAGAATTCACTTGATGCCAAACTCCAGGTTGCATTAAATCCAGGAGCACTCCAAAGACATCCCTGAGCTCGAGCCAAGACCTCCAAGGCAGGAGCACTAAAGTGATTAGTCTGCAGGAGGTGAAAATTCGTGGAATTCAATGACACAGCACTGGAAAGAAAAAGCTCCAGCAGCAAAACTAAGGGTCAAAAAGGAACAGAGGGGCTGGGAGGAGGCTCAAAACCAGGAGATGCCTCAACATTTGGGGGATAAATGGACACAGTCATGGCAAAACCTTCATTTACAGAATGCAAAACTAAGTACAAATGGCAAGAAAAACAAGACTAAAGAGATATTCCTGCAAATTTTCTTCCCCCACAAGGGCAAAGCAAAACAATCACAGAATTAACGTGTCCTTCGTGTTTTCCCCAATCCAGCTCAGCCAGGGCACAGAGGGAAGTTCTGAGCCCTGAAGACAAGAACACCAGTTATATTTCAGATATACATGGCACATAAATAAGTGTTTTTAGGGACTAATTCTTCCTGAAAACCATCAGGCAGAAATAACGAGGAGAAGTGCTCAGAAATCAGCCACTTCTGGGCTGAATGGGGGAGTTGGAACCCGTTTTTTTCCAGGCTTTTTATACCCACCCTCTTTCCTCTGCCCAGCTTTTGTGCAAAGCTGAAAATATCCAGCCATCCCAACCCGACTGTTTATGGAATAACAACACAACTGCCAAATTCCCCACCCTCCATTCTCAATTGCTTATTATCAGGAGTGGAGGCCACGATATGGAAGCAGAAATGTGTATTTATATCCCCCTCTGGCACCGAGATCTATTTTGAACCAACGAGCTCATATTTTCCCTGCTCTGAAACACACTCATGTGATTCCATCAGCTGGAGCCAGCACTTCCCAGCACAGAAAAATACCTGGATGTGAAAGCCTGGCCCACCAGAGGAGAAACATCTGGACTGACAGCAAGGCTACAAAACACTTCTCAAAAGGTGCAACTGTGAGTCCCTTCAGAAGTCTGGGGACAGGAGAGCCTTTGGAGCGTGGCCAGGGCAGGATAACAGAGCTGGGGAGGTGTTTTCCAGCCTAAATGATGCTGGGGATGGAGATCAGCACACCTGGAGCCTGGGAATGTTAAAAAACAAACCCAAGTGGATGTGGCATTTAGTGGTGACCGTGGTGGTGGTGCTGGGCTGAATGTAAAACTCCCAGGACACAAATCATCCTTCCCACCACTTAATCCCTGTTAAATTCAGCTGAAATACCGAGTTACAAAACACTCACTCCACACACACAGGCTGGAATTCCATCCCTCACATCTTCTGGAAGCCAATCCCAAACCAGCACGATGAATTTCATGACAGGGTCACTCAGACAGAGCTAATAAAAATTTACACTTAAGGAAATTAATGCCTTAAGTAACACGTTTTGCTTTCCATCTCTTACGTAAATTAAAGGTCAGGCACTCAACTCTTCCAAACTAAATGATTTCTCTGATAATGAAGTTTATCCAGCACCAGGCTGAGCCTGTCAGGAGCCAAATGGGGAAATTCAACTCCAATCATCCCTTTTGAGCAGCTGTAGTTGGAATAATTACCTTCATTGCCCAGAAAATAAAAATGTTTCCTAAAACCCTCCTCTTTCCTGGGAGCTGGATGGGCAGTAATTTGGTGTTAAAAGGGCTCAGGATGCAGATACTTCATACAAGAACCTGATCTAATTCTCTTTCAGAGGAGGTTCAGTTTTACTCCTTTCAAGTGGCCATCGGTCATATCAGACCTACACATCAGTAATTAAGCACTCTTAAGTAATTAAAGTTCTTGCAGGGAAAAATTAAGAATTAGTAGGCAATCATTAGGGATTAAATGCTCCCAGGAGAAAAGAGAATGTGCAAAAGCCAATTTTCAGGAGCAAATTGGAACCTGTTGCAGTTTTCCCAGTAAAATTGGAGAGGTGTAACTGGGGGGGAACCTTACAGGGACTGAGAGCAGCTTTTCAAGGCAAAACCCCAAATAAATGCCCAGCATCCTTCAGTACCTGCAGTTTGGTCAGGGTTGGCCACACCAGCCTGTGTTTGACTGTGGTCTGGGGGCTCATTAACAAAATTCAAGCTCAGTGAATCACAGAGATCAGAGACAGAATATGAAGAACACACCTCCACAAAGGGACACCTGTGACAAGGGGCTTTTTGCTTCCCCATCTGAAATGGCTGGCAGCAAATCCCAGAGCTGATCTGAATCCTGCTCAAGGTGAGGATGCAGGTAATCAGAGCCCCAGATCACCACGTGGCCTCTGCCTTCCCTTCTGGAAGCAGAGATAAAGTTAATTAAATCCTCATTTAATTTGAATTGAGATAGATCCACTCAGGCTGAGCAAACCCCCCCCCAACCAAAAGGTAAAGTGCCCTGAGCAGGAGCCTTTTGTTTTTGGAGCTTCCTGAGGAGGCACTGGGTGGTCTAAAGCACACACAGAGCCCTTCTGCACATCACTGCTCTGCCTCTCCCCTCCTTCTGTGCTTCCCAAGGAGGGACAGGACACCAGGAGACTCCAGCCCTGCTCCTCAGAGGGCAGAGTGAGTGATTCAAGAGCTCAAAAAACACTGATGTGACACCCCAGAGATGAAAAGTGATGTGGAGAAGGAGAAGAGGAGGAAAGGGCAGACAAGAAGGACAAGGCTCTGGATCCCCCCATTCCTGCTCGGTGCCAGGGCAGGAGTGGAGCTGCTGCAGCCCTGAACACATTAAGAGCAAGAAGGGTTTTTTTTTTTTCAGAGACATCACCCTCAGCATCTCACCTTCCTCCTCAGAGCTGCCCTGGCTGTGCCTGGCCAAGGATGGAGTGGCAGTGAAGGACAAGCCTTTCAACCAAATTGCCTTGGCACTCAGGCTGCAATTTTCACACAGCTCGTTAGTGGGGACTTTTTGTGGAAATGCAGATTGAAACAAACCCAGAGGCATCCAACGACTGTGTGTGCTGCAAATAGATCCCTGATTGAAAAGAAATGCCTCTCTATTATATGCAAAACAAAAAAAAAGGGGCAAGAAAAGGGTGAAAATGAAGGTTTTAGGAAAGAATCACCACCACGAGAGCCCTTCATGAGGTGCCCTCACACTGCTGTGCCGGGACATCCAAGGAGTGATTTTCCAGCACCTTTTACCACTCACTCAGAGCAACCCCCAGGTCAGGCAAGGTGTTGCTCAGCAAGTGTCTGGACAACGCTCTCAGGGACAGGGTGGGATTGCTGAGGTGTCTGTGCAGGGCCAGGAGCTGGACTTGGATGCTCCTTGTGGTCCCTTCCAGCTCTGGACACTCCATCACACCGTGACCCCAAGCACAAAGGGCCCTTCTGGGCTGCTTTTTCTCTCCCTTGTCTAAGCAGGGCATTTGTGGCGAGAGAGGAGCAGCACTGGCACCTCCTTGACAGCCAAGTGCCCCCAGTGTCGTATCAGGGAGCAAAGTGTCACTTGATGTTTGCTTAAACGCTTCATCCCGGCTCCTGTTTGCAGATCATTAGCATTCCTGCTCTCCAGCGGCTGCACTGATTGATCTCATTTGCATATGCAAATCAAACGCCAATATGAGCCACTTAATATTCCCTCGACTTCATTTAGAGCTGCAGCAACGTGGGTCAGTCTCTGCCCCCACCCCGGAGGGGCTGGAGCTGAGTCAGCACATGCTAATTAGCTCTGCTGCTCTCGAGTCTTAAAATCAATTAGTAGTATATTAAGGCAGACTTGCTGGGAGCTCATTTAAGTAATAAAAATCTTTTGTGTTGCTAAAAGAGAGGGAGAACAGCAAGGTTGGCTCTTCCATCCCTGGGGGAGTTGGGGGTGATCTGAAATCCTCGGGGAGAGGAACGGAGCCGACCCCGGAACACGGCCGGGCTTGGAGGGGAAGAAGGAAGGATATCCCAAAAATACACAGATTTTAGGGCAAGCCCAGGCTCCCAGTACCAACAGCACAAACCTCTGGGAGCCAGAGTGAGCAGCACTTGCACCAGCTCCTTTTCCAAGGCTGGGAAAAATAACTGAGGAGTCACCACTGTGTGCCAGTTCACCATCCATTCCCATTCCAAGGGGCTGGGATGTGCCTGTGACCAGAACAGTTTCCTCTATGGAATAAACAGAGACAAGTGGAAAGAAACAGCAAAACAGGGTTTATGAGCAAATTTTAGATTTCTCTAAAAGGCAGCTTTTTGGGCTTTAAAAATTGTTCATAGAACAACCGCTCTGGTCCAAACCACCAACGAGTTCTGAAGCAGTTTGGGGTTTTTTGACACACCGGATTCCCAGTTCTCCCAGTGCTGGCACACACCAGCGAGGAGCAGCAGGAGCTCAGGTTAATTTGGGGGTATAAACCCTGCTGTTTCTCTCCCCAGGTTTGCATCCACCCCTCCCAACCCGTGACGAACAGCTGACTGGACAAAACCCCTTGTCCCCAACCCACACGTGGCACATGAAACGCAGCAGGAGCTGATGACAAACAGGGACCCAGAGCTGAGACTCCATGGAACAATTCCAAAGAGCCATGAAATATCTGAAACCATATGACAGGCAAACCTGTTGCCAACCAAATATTTTACATTAAGTAGAAAACACTTAATTGGAGACAGAATCAATCCAAGGCTATGCCTGAAATCTAATTATAAACCTTCTTCTCTTCCAGACACTGCCCTGTGTAAAACAACCCTGTCACTCAATATTATTGGCAACCCTGCCCTGCCTTTCTGCTGCTTTATATCCTGGTTTTCCATGTCGTCCAAACACTGCTACCTTGCAGACAAGAGGAACATTAAAGGCTCAGTGCTGACTGAACAGCTCCCTGCACACATCCCTCGGTGCAGGGGGGAGCACAGCCCTCCCTGCACATGTTCCAGGGCTCTGTCAGCCCTGACCTGCTTGCCAGCACTGCCTCCCTTCCCAGAAAAACTCCAGCTCTTTCTGCCCCTCTCCAGGTTTCCCAGAATCCCCGAGGCTGGAAAAGCCCTGCGAGGCCATCGAGTCCAACCTGTGACCCATCCCCACCTTGTCCCACGTCCTGGATGGGTAACAGCCCAAGGCAGAGCCACAGCTCCCTGTTCCCAAATAATTCAGCTGAGTGATGCTGAAAGGACCAGCCCAACTCCCCATCTCTGCCACAACCACCTGCTGGGCAGGAGCAGTGAACAGCTCCGAGTTGTGGTGTTAAAGCCTCTCAGAGCAAAGGGACCTTCTGACCCCACTGTTTCAGAGCGCTGGCACATTCCAAACCCCACGGTTTTATGGCTTCCCATGCTGTTCTTCTCCCTGGCTTTAAGCACTACAAGCTGTGAGGGCTACAAACTGGATTTTTGTAATTAAAACTTCAATTCCTGAGCACAGCTCCCTAATAGCAATTAGTAACAGGGTGGACTCGTGGAACTGGGGCCATGAGTATTATTTAGGAATCATTTCACCAGTTCCAACCACCCCTGAAGCAGAATGTCAGAGAGTCCAGCCTAACAAAGCTCCAGCAGAATGTCAGACAGTCCAGCCTAACAAAGCTCCAGCCCAGGAAAAGCTGAATATCCACCTGAAACTCAGGAGAAATTTTAAAGCAATAAATATTGCCTAAGGCTGATAACATTGTCTGAGCCGAAGGAGGGAAAGATTTGCTCAGATATTGGGCAAATTTTAGTTTTGCTTTTGTGGCCTTTTAGTTTTTGGTTTGGTTTTGTGGCTTTTTAGTTTTGGTTTGGGGTTTTTTTTTCTCCCCCAAGCACAGCGTTGCTCTGTCAAAATCAGAACCTTAATTTGAACAGGTTTCCAAAGGCAGAGAGAACTTAAACAGATCAATCTGTCTGCCCTTAATGGGGCAACTGGGCCTGTAAAGGTGGGAAAAGGGGGAAATGCAGCAGCACATCCCAGAGTGAGGAAATTCTGCTCGGGTTTAAGCAAAAGAAATGGGCCAAGAGGGACAGGAACCGGTGTTTAATTGTATTTTCTAAATATGTTTGCACAACTCTACAAACAACCCTGTAAAGAACGAGCCATTTGTGCTGAGAAAGAGCAGAGCATTTATTACCAAGGCAAACAGCCCCATTTACTTGGGGCTGTTTCCCTCTGTATTTAAAGGCTTCTAATTTCTTAAAATAAGCACTGTTCTTGCACAGCATAATTGGCTCTTTTCAATCAGGCCCCGAGTGTTTGCAGCGATCAAATTTGGTGCAGCTGTAATCAAACCCCACGTCTTGGGAAAGGGAAATCTCCCCCTTCCCGGGAAATCCTCTGCACTTCCCAGCTCTGCTGCTGCAGCTCCAGAGCCCATCCAGGGCCTTCTCCACCAACTTGGCTTTAGGGCAAGAGAAAGGCCAAAAAACCCCCCAAAATTAAAACTCCAGAAAGTTACATAGACGAAGATTCCTTAAAAAAAAGTATTCCACATTATTGCATCCCTCTTCTTTTATACTTATTTTTATATGTCTTTTCCATTTTATTTATATTTTTTTAATTTTATTTATATTTATAGTTTCTCTTTTTATGTATTCATACTTAAAATGTTTCTTTCCACTTGTTGTTTTATATTTCTATGTATTTATAGCCCTCTATATCCCTTCAGAAATATATTTACATCCTTTTTTATCCCTTTTTAATATATAGTCACATCCCCCTTCTTTTCTATTGATAAATTGTGTCCTTGTCAGGACACAAACACCTAAATGAAAACACAAACCCATGGCCTGGTTGACAAGGTCAGAGGTTGAACTTGATGATCCTGGAGATCTTTTCCAACCTAAATGATTCTGGTTTTCCTTAAATCCCCTTTTGTTTCTCACCCCCTCTGGACTAACAGGGCAGCCAAGAGGGAACAGCTTCAAACCAACAACATAATCTTATTTTCTCCCTACATTAGTAAACTAAAAAACCAGCTGCTCTTCATCAGGAGCCTTTATTAGCATTATTGGGGGAATGATGTGGAATTTATATCACTTTCCCACTTATTGTTAAAGACTTGCCCAATTTATTTGCTGTGCATTCATCAGGTGTGAGGCAGCAGGGAGTGGAATTAATTCCCCATTGTAGTCCAGGCATGTGCCTGAATATTAACTCCACACATCTTCCAGGGGAAGCAATAAATGGAAACATTGGTCATTTTTGGTCATTAAATCTTTAGGCAGATTTTTCACAAGATGAGACTGTCCTGGTGAAATTCTAACTCCCATTATTTATAGCTGGCCCTGCTTGGAAATTCTCCTGCAGCTGAAATGCAAAACTCCACAGCTGGTTTGGACTTTTGGAGAATCATTTTAGTCATAAAAGAAGGAAAAAAATCCCCCAGTCTGAGGGTGAACAGGGCTAATTGTGAAATTATGTTGAATTCAAGGGACAGTTAACAGGGGGAAAAAAACACCCAAATCTGAGGATGCAAAAAGCATGAAAGCACTTAATTTAAATATTTTCTAAATTATACATTCTGAAATTGAGCTTCCTAAGAACTGCTTATGTTTCATAAAAAGAATCCCTTAAGTCAGAAAAACTACTTTCGTATCAAAGGGCTATATTGAAATGGGAATAAAAATTTTCCCTGTTCTTCCAACTCTGCCAGGAAGAGCTGACAATTTTTCACTCCATCCCTCCTGCCTTGGCTGCCCTCGATTCCCCTTCCACATCAGCCACTTCTGCAGCGATTTGTGCTGATCCAGCGGTGTCTCCTCTCCCAAACCGGGATATCAGGCTGGTTTTCCCCCACGTTCCCGAGCTCTGTGTGCACTCCCAGACACAAACACCCACGGCAAGGAGCACCCTGGCCTCGTTTGGCCACTTGGAATCTGGGAATTCCCAGCAGAACCAGCTGTGGTTCTGCCCAGAGAAGCCAAAGCTCCTGGTGCCTCTGACCCCAAAGATGTGCAGCCCCAGCAGCAGCACCAGGTACAGCCACGGCCACACCCTGACAGGTGGATGGGCTGGGCAAGGAGGAGCCTTTGCTTTGCTTTGTTTCCTCCCTCCCTCCCTCCCGTTTACTGAGCTCAGAAATGATGTTTGGCATCTGGAGCAAAATCACAACAGACAGCGAGAGATGGGAGAACACGAGGAGTCGGGGAATGAGAGCAGACAGGAACAAGCTGGCAACACACAGCCACTAAATGAAGAAAGATGAGGAAGTCAGACAATGAGGGAAAGAGGATTAAGGGAGATCTACCAGCACAATAATGTAATAAAGTCAAAAAACCACGAGGCCAAGAAGAAAGCGAAGCAGCGCAGCCGCCACAGAGCTGCTGCTCCTCCAATCCCACTGTGGCACCTCTGGCACCTGGGGCTGGAAAAACACCCTTGCAGATTGTGGGAAACCCCCTCTGCCCTCGTGCTGTCACAGCAACTCCAACTTCTCTCTGCCAGAAGTGGGGAGCCAGGGGGGAACAAGGGACAGGAGGAGAAAGAACGGCCTCCAGCTGTGCCAGGGGAGGGGCAGGTTGGACATCAGCAGGAATTTCTGCCTGGAAAGGGCTGTCAGACATTGGAAGGGGCTGCCCTGGGAGGTTTGGAGTGCCCAGCCCTGGAGGCGCCCAAGGAAGGCCTGGCCGTGGCACTCTGGGCTGGGGGACAAGGTGGGGATGGGGCACAGGGTGGATCCATGGGATGGGAGGGCTTTTCCAATCCTGGGGTTCTCCCCGTGGCACCAGATCTGCCACCCCGGCACACAGACTCTCCCTCTCTCAGCCAGGACAAGCCCAGCTGAGCTGTGTGTGCCCAAAACCAGCAGAGATGAAGCAGCAAATCTCTGAGTATGAGCAGGACTGGTCTGTGTGGC
>JAWWLV010000347.1:0-14720 GCA_035041135.1 Platyrinchus mystaceus | reverse complement strand
CATCCATCCATCCATCCATCCATCCATCCATCCATCCCTCCATCCATCCATCCATCCATCCATCCATCCATCCATCCCTCCATCCATCCATCCCTCCATCCATCCATCCCTCCATCCATCCATCCCTCCATCCATCCCTCCCTCCCTCCATCCATCCATCCATTTCCCTGGAGCTCCAGCTTGGAGATGTCCTACCAAGTGCAGTTCACGCAGCAGCCAGAGAAATCCTGTTGCTGGTGGAGCTGCCCTGGGCTGAGCACCGAGGTGATGAGTGAGGGTGACAGAAAGCTCCAGGTCAGGCTGAAAAATAACACAGCCCCTGATCACAACCCTGCCCCAGTGGCTGTGCCAGGAAGGACCACCAGGTGTGCCCTAAATATGAGCTTGTGGGGGTTTATTTGTGGTTTTAACTCACAATTTTCCTATGCCCATCCCCAGTGAATGGGAATACAAAATCCACCGGCCTGAGGGCAGAGCCTGGGATTGCTGGAATGCCTTTGGAAGGGTCTCAGGTCTGCAGGGCAGGACAAGCCCCAGAGGGAGGTGCAAAGCTGTGCCTGTGGTAGCTTTGTTACTGTGCCAGGGGTGTTTTCCCAGCCCGAGGTCAGCACTGTGCAGCAGGAGCTGCTGCCCTCACACTGCCTGGATGGGGAGGGGAGGAGGAGGAGGAGGAGGCAGAGACAGCCACGGGCTTTTCCTGTGCAGAGCCATCAGCCAGCACTCCCCCAGCTCCTAAAACCAGGCTTTAGAGGAGTTCCAAGGACAGGGAGAGCACAGGGAGACCCGGAGGTCCTGGGAAAACAGCTCAGGGGAATGATGAGAGCCTGGGCCACGACTGCTGGAGTAAGAGGGGTGACATTAGATGACACCAGTGGGGAGCTGCTGGTCACTTCCCAGAGGGCCAGGGGTGGGCTGGGTGGGAGACACTGTGTCCTTGGCACCCCAGGGACAGGGGGAAGGGGAAGAGCAGGAGTTGTGCCCAGGGACAGGGGGAAGGGGAAGAGCAGGAGTTGTGCCCAGGGACAGGGGGAAGGGGAAGAGCAGGAAATGGCTGCACTTCCCCCCTGGCCGAGCTTTCCCCCCTGCCCTGACAGCCCTGTCCTCCTGTCTTGCAGGGAGCAGCCAATCTTCAGCACCAGGGCCCATGTTTTCCAGATCGACCCGGCCACCAAACGGAACTGGATCCCGGCCAGCAAACACGCCCTGACCGTCTCCTACTTCTACGATGCCACGCGCAACGTGTACCGGATCATCAGCGTGGGGGGCACCAAGGTAGGGGGCACAGCAGCCCCTCAGCAGCCTTCCCCCCCTGCCCAGAACCTCTCCTGCTGTTGGTGGGGTTGGGGTTGGGTTGGTCAGCCCCCAGGTAACACCTCGTTTCCTCCCTGCTGTTTGGAGGCGGACGCTGGAATCTCTGCCGGCGGAAAACGCGCCCTGGGGTCTGGTGTTGTCCCTCCCTCCCCACCCCCTAATTCTCTTCTCACCCCCTCATTCCAGCCCCAAGTGTTTTCCAAGAGCCTTCACCCTGTGCTAACCCCGACCCCTGCACGGTGAAACGACAGGCAGAGGCTGAGGGAGCCTGGGAGGTTCCGTCACCTCCACGAAACGTGATGTGCTCTCCCTAAACTGTTCCTGATGGGCCTCCTCCTGCCTGGTTCTCGACGCCCTGTGATGGCACAGAGTCTTCCCCGGGCTTTTTGCTGCTCCCCTGCCCGGCAGAGAGGGTTTCATAACACCCAGTCCTGAGAGGGAGTTTCGTAACACCCAGTCCTGAGTGCTGGTTCAGCCCTTTTCCCCCCCACCACCACTTACTTGCCATGAAAATGGAGAACAGCAGAAAGCTGTCGAGGCCCCAGGGACGTGCTGTCTCTTATCATCTGTTCCAGCAATGGAGGAAGCTGCTGATACTGAGGCTCTTTTTTTTTTTTTTCCCTTTTTTGGTAGAAAAGGTGATTAAAGATTCGTTCGTGTCGTGTTTTCAGGCTGGAAAGACTTTCGGTCACCGAAAGCCTGAAGTGAACTGTTGTTTTACAGATGAAAAGGCAGAGATTCCTACCCCTAATTCCCAGAGTTCACAGGGATTGTGGTGGTCTGAGTGGCAGCCCCTCACATGGAAAGGGGTTGGAATGGGATGATCTTTAATGGGATGATCTTTAAGGTCCCTTCCGACTCAAACCGCTCCGTTATCCCGGTGATTCTGCCATCCGGTCCCACACCACCCACCTGGAGTTTTCCCTGGCCTCTCTCCCCAGGCAATCATCAACAGCACCATCACCCCCAACATGACCTTCACCAAGACATCCCAGAAATTCGGGCAGTGGGCCGACAGCAGAGCCAACACCGTGTACGGGCTGGGCTTCGCCTCGGAGCAGCACCTCTCCCAGGTAACCCCATGGGCTCTGACACCTGGGAAGGCTCTGAAACCCTGCAGGGCACATCAGCCTCTGGGGAAAAAAAAAAAAAAGGGCTTTGGGGACCTGGGTTAAATCCCTCCCCATGGTGCTAAAACCTGTTGGTGCTAAAAAGAGCTTTAAAGTAATATTTGCAGTGTGTTTGGAGCACAGCTAATTAAGACCCCGTTGCTGTTTGGCTGAACCCACAGCCCTGAGTGCCAGGAAGGGGCTGTTCCCTGAATTGAGGTGTTGTAGAGAAATTGAGGACATGTTGAATGAAGTAACCCAGGCATCAGCTCGAGCTGTTCCACATTTTGACTTTTCCCCCCCCACTTCTGCCTCCTCCAGTTTGCAGAGAAGTTCCAGGAGGTGAAAGAAGCAGCTCGTTTGGCCAGGGAGAAGTCCCAGGATAAAACAGAGCTGACCAACCCTGCCCTGAGCATCACATCCCACCAGGTAATGCTTGGAAAGACGCAGGAGGGGAGGAGGGAAAACGCTCCCTGTGCTGTTCTCCCCTTGCTCTCACCCCCTTCTCCCCAAGCACTCTGTAGCCACACCCAGTGATTTCGGTGGCCCTGAGCTCCCTCCTGCAGCCCACGGAGCAGATTAATTAATGAGTGCTGTAGTGGAGCTCCTGGAAAGGTTCAGTCTCCTCCCTCTTGGCCAGTTAAACCATTTCAAGCCAAGCTGGAGGTGGTGGTGGTGGCGGGAGGGGTTTTTTTTTGTTTCTGCTGTGTTTCTTTTTGCCTTGAGGAGAGCTCTGTCTGGGCTCAGTGTGACAGTGCCAGGCCAGGGACATGCAGAGGGCCTCTCACCTGGGGCAGGATGGGGATGTGGCATTTCCACCTGGTTTTGTTGCTCTTCTGGAGCTCGGGAAGTCGCTCCAGAGGTGGCTCTGCACTTCCCCAGAGCTGCTGGCAGCGGGAGGGGAGCAGTGGGATGGATGCAGGACACGGTGTTCCCTGGGCTGGGCACAGATGGAGTGGCAGCAGCGGAGGAGGAGGAGTGTGAACAGTACCTTGGCCTGCAGGGAAAGCAGGGGGAGGTGGAGGCAGTGGCTCTGCAGAGACTGGAAATGTCGTGTGGGGTGCAAAGATGGGGATAATCTGCCCAAATGTTGGCTCCTGCTCACTCCAAGCCCCATCCTGTGGGGAGGCAAGGGAGGAAGGGAGTAGAGCATTCAGAGCAGAACTGAAGTTTTGGGGTCTTCCACCTAAGGCAGAGGTTCCTGGGCAGCTGCAGCCTCCCCTTCCCAGAGATATTCCCTCTCATCCTGTTCATCCAGGCAGAACTCCTCAGGTGCCACAACAGGACACGTCCCCCGAGCTGTGATGGCAGAAGGGATGGGGAGGTCAGAGAGGGAAGGTCGAACTCGGAGCAGGGAACTGGCCTAAGGCTCTGTTCCTTCCTCTGCCTTGACTCAGCAGTGCTAAAACTGCCCCAGTGTGACCCCACCCTGCCTGTTCCTGCTCTCCCTGCTGCCCTCTGAGAGGGGGAGCTCAGGCAGGGCCCTGCCTGCAGCCATCCCGCAGCCAGGGGGGTGACAGGGACACACGTGGAGTCTCTGCCCATGGACACACCCTGCCTTCCCTGCCTTCCCCCTTCTCCCACCATCCCACTGCCCATTCCCACCCTCTGCATTAGCAGAGCCTCAAACACGAGTTTCACCCCTGAATAATTGATGGTGTGTCTGTTTGGGAGCGAGCAGAGCGCGGATCTGTCTCCTGAAATTAAATCAGGCCTCTCTCCTTTTCTGCGGCTGCACCAGTTTCCTTCTGCTCCCCGTTTCTCAGGGCTGGGGGATTCCCAGAACAGCAGCTTTCTCCTGTCCTTTAGCACCTCTCAGGCCAATCCCCATCCCATTTAGCACCCCCATCACAGGGTACATTGCTGTGGATAATGTAAGACACACAGAGTGGGGGAGCATCTCCAGCTCTCACCGGTTCCTCTTGGCACAACACACCAGAACTGGAAACTTCTGCCCCTTCCAGGCCTCAGTTTCTGGTGTGTGCAGGAATATGGAGCACAGGGAAGGACAGACTTTGGTGCAGAGACTGTTCCTTCTCCCACACCTTTGGAAATGAGGTGCCAGAGTCTCCTGGGCAATGAGTTTCTCTCCGTGAGAACCACCATCCATCCCAGTGGCGCCTGGTGCCTGAATTCCAGGAGCAGGAGCTGGGACTGAACCCAGTGGGCCTGGCAGGTCTGTGTTGGGAGTTTAAGCCTTTCCCCTGCCCTGAGAAAATCCTCTTAAGAATTCAGCAAAGCCCTGAAAAGGGCAGTTTGAGCAGCTGAGAGCCGGGCAGGGCTGTGGGACCAGGGTGAGGGGCTGCGGCTCTGCTGGCATTTCTCAGCTGAGGGTCAGAGAATTCCATGCATTCCCTCAGGGCAGGAGGGAGGAGTAGCTGGGAGCCCACCTGCACTGGGATCTGGTGTGTGCAAGCTCTGGGATCGCTGCCCCAGCAGGGCATGGAGACAGGGACAGGGAGGACGTGGCAGCTGCTGGAAGGGCAAAGCACCAACCAAGAGGGAGCCCTGTGCCCACAGAGCTTCCAAAATCATGGCTGCTGCTGCTGGGCCACACCTGAGGGGCTTTGCCCCCACCTTGTGCAGACAAACACAGCTCTCCCTGGGTTAGGGCAGGGCCAGGTTTGTCCCAGCAGGGCAGGGGCTGAGAACTCACCCCGTGGAAAGTTCTTATTCTTCCCAGGCTGGGAATAAGTTTGCAAAGCCCTTGTGGCCACGTGGCCATAACCACCCCTTCTTCACCCCCCCCCCAGGTACTTCCCAGCCCCATCATCAGCTCCAATGGGCCAGGAGAGGATAAACTGTTCCGGAGCCAAAGCGCTGACGTGGAGATCACGACGGAGAAGGAGCGGCTGAAGAAGATGCTCTCGGAAGGGTGAGGCTGCCACGAGAGCTCCCTGCTCCCTGACTCCTGAACTGCCCTGTTCTCTCTCATCCCAAGCACTTCTGGCCCCACACCCCTGCTGAGTCCTGCCCCGTGCCCGCTGCTCCAACCCTCTTTCCCGGCAGGAAGTTATTCCAGCTCAGAGGTGAAATGTGCTGCTGGAGGCAGCGTGGGAAGGAGGAGGCTCCGTGCCTGACTCGGTGCCAGTTATCTGCAGATCAGTAGTTTGTGATACCAGAAGATGTTCACACTTTTCCAGCTGGCCCAGGGCTACATTTGTGTTAATTCCCCTGATGATTCCAGCAAAAGTCCCTGCTGCTTCCTCTCTTTGTCTGTTCAAAAGGCTTCGGGCTGGATTCTGACCCGTGGCTCCTGTCAAGCTCCCAGCTGAACACTTGGAATATTTTTAAATCAAAAGCAAGTGTCCTTTGCTGCCTTCTCCTGAGTCTGGGGCTGATGGGGCTTTATTCAAAGCAAACTCAGACCCAATAGGGATTTTTAAAGTGGATTCACAGTCCCACATTGCAAAGCCCCTTTGTAGGACCTGCATCTCCCCCACCCCATTAATCTCACAGTTTCCAGCACATGTGGCCTCGAAGTCAAACATCACCCAGAGATAAAGGAAAGAGGTGCAGATTCAGGGCTGTTCAAGGAGAGTTTAAATCTGGGAGGTGATAGGAGGGCTGAATGGAAACCTGTGGGGCTGCTGAGCACTTCCAGGAGTGTTTTTTGGGCACGGGGGGCAGGAGGGGGAAGGATCCTTTCTCCCGGACTCACCCCCTGCCCTCTCACACAGCTCTGTCAGCGAGGTGCAGTGGGAAGCCGAGTTCTTCAGCCTCCAGGACAACAACAGCAAGCTGGTGGCTGCCCTGCACGAGGCCAACGCCAACGTGGACCAGTGGAAGAAGCAGCTCTCGGCGTACCAGGAGGAGACGGAGTCGCTGCGGCAGCGGGTGAGCGCCGGCACACCCCGGGCTCCTGACCCCCTTCTCCCCGTGCCCTGCCCGTCAGCAGCACGTGGGGTGGAAATCCAGGGTGCTGCAGGAGCCCCTGGCAGGGGGGATGTGCCAAGGGGTAAGGCTGGGGAGCTCTGGGGGAGCCCCTCTGGTGTGCCGAGTCCCCGCGGGTGAAGGGAGGGAACCAGAGCACAAAGTCACAGAGTTTCAGCTTCCCTTCGTGTTTTCTGGAGGTAGTTCCCAGCTGGCAGCCAGAGAACGAGGGCTGTGCCCCCCTCCCTGCAGCCAGGCATCAGGGCAGGATGGAAATCCAGGATGCTGCACAAGCCTGGCAAGGAAAACACATCAAGGAATGAGGCTGTGGAAGTGGAGAGCTCTCCACGAGCTCCCCTTCTCTTCTCCTTCTTGTGTGTTGAGTCCCTGCAGGTGAAGGGAGGAAACCAGAGCACAAAGCCACAGAATTTCAGCTTCCCTTTGGATTTTCTGGAGGTAGTTCCCTGCTGCCAGCCAGACTAAGTTAGCCTGTGCCCCCCCAGCCAGGCATCAGGGCAAGCTCTGGCTGCTGACAGGAAGGCTGAGGGTTGCTCCGGCTGCTATAATTAGCTCCAATCCGAGCTGCAACATCAGGAAACCCGGGTGGTGCAGCACAAGCAGAGCCTTGTTCTGTTGGAATAAGGGGATCCTTTGACCTCCAGAATGTCAGAGGGGTCACGGGCCAGCTGAGTGCAGCAGGGCAGAGGGGTGACAGTCACACGGGGTAGGGGGGGGCACCACAGAGGACTTGGGAAGGGCTTTTAGGACAGCTGGGGGTTTGGCTGGGAAAGGACTCTGGAGCCCTGGAGAAGGAGACACGGAGCCATTCCACTTGGAGATGGCTCATTGGGAAGGCAGCAGGGATTTATGGCAGTTAGCAGCTCTTTGCACTCGATGGCTGTTGTGTGTGGCCCCTCTGTGCCATCCCCCAGGAGCTGCTGTGCCTGGAGCTCATTCCCAGTGCTGGAGCTGGGCAGGAAAGGAGCTGCATGGGACAGCTTTGTGTCCTCTGCAGCAGGAGCCTGCCCTGGGTGTAGCAGAGGCCTCTGTGTGTGGGTTTGTGACTGTCTGGGTCGGGCTGGCTCTTCCCTGCACACTCAGCTGTTCTGTGGCTCTTCCCACAGCTGGGAGCCAGGGGGGAGGATTTTGGGAGCTTTGGGTGAGGGGAAGCACTGGGACCTTGGCAGAATGGCAGAAGAAGCTGTAACTCAGTGAGACACCTAAATCTTTGTGCCTAAATGGGAGCACTTTGGGACCAGAGCTCGCTGTTGACATGGACCCAGTGCAGCCAGTGCTGCTCCTGGGAACACCAGGATCCAAGCCCTGGCTGTGTGAGGGGTGTTTGCAGAGCTCCCCATTGGCAGCTTGGCCCCAGCAAGGGCTGCTGCAGCCCTTCTGCTGAGCTTTAAAACGAGGATCCTCTTCATGAACAATCTAAGCCACCCAGCTGGGTTCAGGGCTGGGGTTGGGGGGTGTCCTCGGGCTGCTGTGGCTGAGCTGCAGGAACTCCCTTGCCCTTGGAAACCCGTGCCCAGAGGTGCCAATGGAGCCATCCCCTGGGGTTGGAGGCCCCTGTGCCAGCTGAGCTTTGCTGGAGGAGCAGGAGGGCACAGCAGAGACGGAGCCCCCGAAGTTTTTTTGCCATGGAGCGTTTCCGTGCGCGATCCGGGCAGGGCAAGGAGGGAAGGTTTTCCCAACGGCCCCAGGTGGGAGCTGCTGCCCTGCTGCCACCCCGGGTTGGGGCTTGGCAAGGAAGCCAAAACCGTGGCTGGGGGTGCTGAGGAGCCCCAACATTCCTGAGGGAGCCCTTCCCTGCCTGGCAGGTGGCAGAGCTGGAGTCGCAGGGGACTCACGATTCCTCCAGCGAGAACAACAAGGAGGAGCTGAGCCAAACCCTGGAGGAGCTGGAACTGCTCATCAAGGCTAAGGATGAGGTAAGGCAGAGCCTGAGGCTGGGGGGGCCCGTCAGTCACTGCTGGTTTGGGGTCAGAGGCCCCTCGTGCTGGTTCCCTCCCCAGGGAGGCAAAGCTGAGGGAGGGGGAAGCGCTGGGAGCTTCCCAGTGTCCGTAGCCTGGAGTGGAAGGCTCAGAGCTCTCCTACCCCTTCCCCTCTCAGCCCTCTGCAGTGGCAATTAGCCTCTGGTGTAGTAATTGTCTGGAGCTCTCACTGCATTTAAATGAATGAATGATTTAAAGCCGGGTTTTCATTCCAGGGGCTGTGGAGGAGGGGAGGTGTGGAGAGGATCTCTGTGATTCACACTCTGTGGGATGTCTGCTGGCCTTGCTTCAGCAGGGTAGGGGGGGATGGAGCCCTGGGATTGAAGAGGGGAGGTGGTTTGGGCTCCCTGATCCTTACTCAGGAACAGATTTGTCCCTCCTTCCCAGGCCTGCTCGGGCTGGAGGAAAAATGCTGGGGCCAAGGTGTGCACAGGCTTTTTCACCCAGCAGCTCTTCCCTGTCCCCAGGAGCCCGGGATGTGCCCTGGAGCAGGGATGCAGGGATGCAGGGATGCAGGGATGCAGGGAGCACTGAGCTTGGCTGGCACTCACATTAGGGGCCAAAGGGCTCCCAGGGGGGGCAGCAGGTACAGCAGAAGGTCAGAAAGGGAGGGATGAAAACTGGGAGCTGCCCAGAGTTATGGGAGCTGCTCCCACCAAGAGAAGGGGGGGATCTGACGTGTTTGCTCTTCCTCCTCGTGTTGCAGGAGATCCAGATGCTGAAAAGCCAGAAGTGTGGCCGCTGGGAAGCCGAGGGGGAGCGGGAGGAGACGCTGCAGAAGCTGCAGGTAAAGGTGGCAGGTCTGGGGCACCCCTGCCCTCACAGCACAGGGATCCATCCCCGTGGCTCCCTGGGGACAATGCCACCGAGCTGCCACCCCTCTGGAGGGTGGGAACAGCTCCCTGCCTGTGTCCCTGCCTCCTTCCACCCGCAGGGGTGTGTGTGGGGCACAGTGAGCTGGCAACAGCAATCCCAGCCTCCACATGCTCTCCTTTAGCACTTCCAGCAGCCCCTGACGGGGGGCTGCGTGGCAGAACTGTGATGTCCTGTCCCCCTCCATCCCCTCAAGTCCTTCAGGGCTGCTGGGACAGGGAGCAGAGCTCTGGCACAGCCTGGCTGGCAGGAGGGAGCCGAGCTGCTCCTCAGCCCCGGGCGCGGACGCAGATGGAGCAGGATCTGGGGCACTGCCTGTGTTTATCTCTGAGGTCCAGAACAGGCTCTGTTTCGTGGCAAAACTATCTCCAGGCACCCCCATGAGGCCTGGGGATGATCCACGTGAGCTGCAGCTCCACATCTTTACAAACCTTGGAGTCACCTGAAGAGCAACCTGCTGAACTGGCAGCGTTTCAGAAAAGGAAATGTAGCTGAGCAGGGGTGGGTTAATTAACACTTGAGACGTTGAGTTCACTGCAAAAAACGCCTCACCCCGCTGCAGAAATGCTCCTGTTCAGCAGCAGCTCCTGCAGTTTTTTGGAGAGCAGGATAAACTCATTAAAAGAAACGAGGTGAGGGACGAACCCGGGACGATGAGTGAGTTTCCAGGCATGTCCGTCATGAGTTTTAGAAAGGGGATGGAGAAGGAAAAATTCCGGGCTAATTAAACCCGGCGAACTTTCCCAGATCCTGGGAGGTTTCAGGACATTTAAAGCTGGGCAGGTGCCTGGGTTGGGGAGGGGAACATTTGCTCCCACATTTGCTCCCCCCAGGATGCTGTGGGTCAGGAGAGGGAAATCCCTCTGGGAGACGAGGGGTGGGGACCTGTGGGGCCGTTCTGGGGGGATTGAGGGGGGTGTGGGCAGGGCAGAGCAGCCCCCTCCCCACACCCACCCCTCTCCCGTGCCCCTGGCAGGAGCTGGAGGCCCGGAACGCCGAGCTGGAGCAGCGGCTGCACTTGGCGGAGCAGAGCCTGGCAGAGACCCTGGCGGAGAGGGAGAAGCTGCAGAGCGAGGTGACCAAGGTGGCAGAGATGATGGACCTGAAGATCTTCGAGCTCAGCGAGGTCCGGCAGGGACTGGCCAAGCTGGTGGAGAGCAACTGAGGCAGCAGAGCCCTCGGAGCAGAGGGGCAGCCCGGGCTGGGACTGGCCCCCCTCACCCAGAGCAACCCCAGCCACCCCACAGCCTCGAGGCCTCCTCGGGCAGGATGTGCCACCCGTACCAGCAGCTGCCTGGACAGCGTGGGCACCGGCCAAGCCCACCCACTGCCCGCCCCAACAGCGGGGCACGGAGGAGCTGAGCTCCCCAGGGAGCTCCCAGAGGAGCTCCAGCCCTTCTCTGGCCCCTGCCCTGGCTGTGGCGTGGCCCAGAGGTGGCAGCTGTGCCCTCCTGCTGCCCTCCCAGCCCCCTCCTCCTGCCACACTGTGTCCCCGGGGTTTTTACACTTTTCTAAGGGGAAGGGGCTGAGCAGCCTTTGTGGTTTTCTGTTGGTTTTTGGGTTTTTTTTCTTTTTCCAGTAGTTTTTTTTTTTTTAGGAAACCACTTGCCTTTTGCAAGTCAGCTGCCTGTTTCCCCACCTAGGGAGGGAGGAGAGGTTCCAGGACACCCAGGACAAATCTCTCCTTTTCTTCTTCTTCCCCAGCCCAAAGTCTTTCCAGCAGGATCCAGTCACTCTGCTCGCTGTCAGGAGCATCCCAAGCCCCCCCTGCAGAGAAGGGGCCTTGTGTCCCTCCCCACTGTTCACTCATCCTCCAGAGGAAAAAAGAACTGCAGGTTTTAAAGCCTCTGTTAGTTTAACACAGTGGGATTTAACGACTTGTCAAAACTTTCAGCTGAGCAGAGCTGAGGCTTTGTTTTGGGAAAAGGGACATCCCCCAGGGCACGGCCACCAAAGCTGCTGGATTGGCACCTCTCCGGGCCTCTGAGGGCTGCAGTTAATTGAAATTAAATGGAGCAAGTCACAGTTGCTCTCTTGGTTCCTCCTTTTTTTGGCCTTTTATATCGGGAAACAGCCCCCAGAGTCGTCCTGCTCCCGTCAGCTCTCCTTGTGAAGGGGACGGGTCCCGGCTTGCCCCGATGAAAGGAGGGCAGGAGGCAGTTTGGAGCAGCTGGGACTGTGCCCTGAGGGGCCCGTGGGAAGGCTCTGAGTTATCCTACATGTTGTCTAGTCCCAGGATTCCATGGAAAGCTGGATTGTCGTGTCCCCCGGCAGGCTGTGGGAGCGGCTGCGCGGGGTCTGTGGGGCGGTGCTGTAACCTGCCAGGAGCGTCGAGGGATTTGGGGGGTTTTGGTTTTTTTTTTGTGGGGGGTTTTTTTTGGCCTCTTTGCCACTGTAGGTCAGGCAAAGAGCAGCAATCCCGGGAATGTTCCCCGTGGAGAGGGGGAGCTGCTCTGCCTCTGCCCTCCCTCTCCTGCTGACCACAGAGGAACCTGCAGCTTCCACACTCTGCCTGCAAGTCAGGGCAGGATTCAGGGCTGGCACCTTGGGAATCTGCTGGAGTGAAGGACTGCTGGTGACTCTGTGCAAAGCCCTTCCCTTTCCCAGGGGGAGGGTGAGGAAACGTGAAGGTTTCCAGACCTGCTTAGCCAGGGAAGAGCTTTTCTGTTCTGGGTTTGGGGGGTTTTTTCTGGGGGGTGTTCAGTTGTTCAGTTTCTATTTTATTTTAATTTTTGTTGCATGAAGTGTTCTCACAACTGTCTGAGGCTGGAGCTGCTGTAGTGAAGTTTCCTCCAGGGTATTTAAGAAGGGAAGGGAGTAACTGGATGGCAAAAAGTTTTTTGGGATTTATTTGCTTCCCACCCCGTGCCAGTGCCGATATTTTATTCCTACAGGAGCAGCCTTCTTTTGAAATAGAGATCAGCTCCGAGCAAGGTGTGTTTGGTTTGGTTTTCACTGACAAGAGGAGGGTGGGCTTTGGGATATGAGAGGAAGAAAGCTGGGGAAAAAGTTCCTCGTGCTCCCTGCTCTGACCCTGTGGAGCTGGGAGTGGATCCTTCCATTCTGGCAGCGCCAGTTCCGTGGCCTTGGTGGGGGTGACCAGACCTGGGTGTGCCACCCTTGGGTGAGTCACCTCTCCCCAGGCAGGGACAGGGACATCCCAGCAGGACTCTGGCAGTGGGGGAAGAGGCAGAGGAGCTCCCACAGCTCCAGGGAGTGAAATTCTGGGCGCTTGTTCCCCGGGAGCTGTTCCTGCCGTGCCAGCCCCGGGTCCCATCCCTGCCTGTGCTCCTTTGCTGCTCCCTCAGGAACCGGCAGCACAGGCCACTCCTGCCAGTGGCTCTCCCCCCACGGGGGCTGGTGCCACTCTTTTCCTTGCCAGAATAATCAGGAGAGTGGCTTTTTGATGAGATCTGTCCCGGGCTCAGCCTTTATTCCCAGTCCTTTTCCGAGGCCGGGTGATGATGGATGGGTCTGGGAGACGCTTTCCCTCGCAGCCTTCCCCTCTCCCGAGCTAATGAAAACCCATTTATCACCAGCCATTTCCACAAATGCCCTAAATCCGTGGTTAGCAACGAGGCAGCCTCGTTGCAGAGGCTCCAGCAGCGCTAATTCCATCTGCCCCGCCCCGGTGAGACTTCCAAAGGGTTTCCATCAGCAGCACCGACACATCCCCGCCGTGCCCCCCTCCAGCCCCTCACCCTTCTTAGTTATGCTTTTCCTGCTTCCAGAGGGGGAAAATCCTGTGCTCCAGAAGCCGGGGCTGGCTGGCAAAGCTGCAGTCCAGTGTTTGCTTCAATCTCCCGACCACAATTCCTGTCAGCAGCTCCATCCCAGAGGGCTCCTGGCTGGGTGTTGGGTGGGGGGAGATGCTCCTGACTGCAGGTACCTCGTTCTTTGGGCAAATTAAGATGTTAATTATTCATAGAAAACCTAGACAGAACATTAATAAAGGGGGGAATGATTCACAGGTGGGAGTGGGATGGACAGACAAACCACCCTGCAGCCTGTGAGGAGCAGCAGCAGCAGCGGGGGGGGATCCAGAGCCAAGCCAAGGTCCTGCTGAGCAGCTCAGCAAGAGGAAACGGGGCTTTGCCGTTGCAGGACCTGCCAGTCTCGGAAAAAGGATGTGTGTGATGCAAAAGCCAGCTGGGAGATGCCAGGACAGCCCTTCCAGGCCGAGCAGGAATGCAGATCCAGTGCTGGCAGACCCCGCCAGCTGCCTCCCCTCGCCGGCTTTGATTCCATCTCCTCCTCCACAAAGGACATAATTACCCTTCCTGGACCCTGTTGGACTTTAATTACAGCACCTACGAGGTGCCTGGAGAGGCAGGAGGAGAAGGGTTCAGCACAGGCCACGCTGGGGACTCTCTGAGTCCGCTGAGTGATTTTAAACAAGAGGCAAAAGTCTTTTTTTTTTTTTTTCCCCAAAAAAAGCCACCGTGGAGCCCCCAGGGATGTGTGCTGTGTTATTAGACATTCTCACATCAAAGTCACTTAACAGGCTGGCTTAGAGCTCTGGATTTTGATGAGAACACACTGAAACAAACCCCTGATGGAGGCGAAGCAACGAGGCCCCTTTTGTTTCCAACCTCCAAAGGACGGAACTTGGGGGAATTTGTAATTAAATAATGCCATTAATGAAAAGTAGGTGACCTGAGCCTTCTGAGCTCCTGCATCTGGGCTGCAGAGATCAGCTGCTCCCTTCCTCAGAGGAGAGGGTTATTTTTAGTGCAGAAATGGTCTGTTTACACTTGACAGCACAGGGAGCACAGGCCGTGCGTGTAACACCCCCCCCAACACACACATGCACGCCCTGGGACACCATTTCCACGTGCTCCAGAGAAGGGCAAGTGAAATGTGTGTCTGGGAGAGTGATCCTGAGCACGTAACAGCCCCCAAAATCCCCTGTCCTGGAGTAATTTTATAATTATTATGGTTATTAGGTTGTGGTGTGTTGAGGAGGTTTCTGCTCCGAGGGAGGAGAAGAACGTCATCGTGTGCACACAGCCAGCCCTGCCTCCTCCCTCAGCTCCCAAAAACCAGCAGCTGGGATAGTGCTGGAAGCCAGGCACTTGTGGAAGGAGCAGGAACACTCCAGATGGGAGATGTGGCAGCTCCAGCAATAGGGGGACCCAAAGGAGCCACAGCCGGGTGCGTCAGTCAGGTCCCACCTGGAGCACCCTGGCATCGCCTCCCGGGCTCTGCCAAGGAGGGGGAATCAAATTCCATGTCCTTGGAGGTCACTGTCACTGCAGGTCTAGGGAGGTGCCAGGTGGGAAGGGGAAGGAGGATGGAATCACCTCAGTCCCCATGGAATCACCTCAGTCCCCATGGAATCACCTCAGTCCCCCTGGCATCACCTCAGTCCCCATGGAATCACCTCAGTCCCCATGGAATCACCTCAGTTCCCATGGAATCACCTCTGTCCCCATGGCATCACCTCAGTCCCCATGGCATCACCTCAGTCCCCATGGAATCACCTCTGTCCCCATGGCATCACCTCAGTTCCCATGGAATCACCTCAGTCCCCATGGAATCACCTCAGTCCCCATGG
>JAWWLV010000346.1:0-14732 GCA_035041135.1 Platyrinchus mystaceus | reverse complement strand
GCTCCAGGAGGGTTTGGACAACGCTCTGAGGGACAGGGTGGGATTGCTGGGGTGTCTGTGCAGGGCCAGGAGTTGGATTACACAGTTATTGTGGGTCCCTTCCAATTCAGGACATTCTGTGATTCTATGATTTTTACCAGAAAGAGTTTTGGGTAACCTGAATATCACCCACCATTTCCAACACTCAAATGCATTTCTGCTGAACAACTGGTTTCAGAGTGTTTATTCATCTCTTTCTTAATGTAGTTTGCTGCTCTATGTGGTTTTTCTGCTTCCTCTGGTTTTGCAACTGTCCCTGGTTGCTGCCTGGCAGAGTGTGAGTGTCTGGGAGCTCTCGTCTGCACGGTACTTCCTGCCCCTGGGGAAGAAATCCCACCTCGAGACAACCACCCTCCTGGTCCAAAACAACACAGGTGAGCCTTTCCTCATCCTCCCCTGTTCCGGGGCTGCTTCTTATTCCAAAGAAAAACACCTGACAGAGCAGTTGGTTGTAGGGTGGAGGGGATCTGAGGAGGGTTGAAGGTTCTCGTGGCAGAAGAGCATGGGAATTGTCTTTGAAGGGTTGTGGAGGAAACCCACTTTGGCTTCAGCAACTGGTGAGGTCCTGATGCAACATGTGAGAAGAGTCAAAGGCTCTTTTATTTTTCAGTATTGTTATTGCTCTGCTTTTGGCCTTCACACCAGGCACAGGCATTGACAGCTTCATCCACGTGCTCCAGAGCCAAGACCTTACAGTGGAAATAACGAGCGAGGAAAACATCACAGAGGAACTGAAACACAATGGGGCTATAAAAGTGTCCCGCAAAGGTCAGGTGAGGATTTGTCTTCTCTCCCTCCAGTTTCTTCCCAGCAGTTGAAAAATTAAGCAAGATGCCTCCATCAGCTCTCCCTGTGGGATGGCCCTGTTGATTAAGGCCCACAGGTACCAAGATTGGAAAGTGTTTAAAGTAATAAACCACATGCTAGAAGAGACTTTATCTCCCTCACCCTCCACCTCAAAATTTACATTGTTTTAGCACAGACTTCCAACACCTCATAACTCGTTTTTTTTAGCAAACAAGGGCATAAACAAAATTATTCCAGGCCTGGATTCTTCCCGTGTGCTCCTTTTCCGCTGCTCCCCTGCAGATGAGAAAAGCCAGGAGTTTTCATCTTGTTTCCTTGCTCTTTGAAGAGCTACAGGTTCACCGTGTTGTGCCACTTGGAGGCTGTGAACTGCTTCCCTGTGCTTGTGAACGTCATCAGCAACGCCCTGCTGAGAACCTTCAACTCCACCGGGCACATCCGGATCTGGAGCCACCCCTTTTTCTCTGTAAGTGAAGTCAGAGGGGGTCAGAGAGCAGTTTAAGGTCTCAGTAGACCCTCAGGTTTTAGTGGGGAGCTATGCAGGGCTGTCTGTGCCTGCAAAACCCACTGTCCTCACTGGTGGCTGTGGAGCCGTCACGTTTGACATCAGGAAAAACGAAGCTCATTTTTCCCTTGTGGGTCTTGAGTGCTGCTGATCAGAGAGGGTGGCTGGGAGGGCTTCTCCGGGAGGTTCCTTATTCCTACATCACATTTTTCAGGCAGTGGCTCATCCCAAGTCTGGGATGGAGGAGTAGGACCTGCACCACCCCTCTCTCCTCAACAGAGGCAAGCACTTTGCAGGGCTATGATTTGGGAAAACCTTCCTCCTGCCACGATTTGGTTTCAAATCCCACTCTTTGTTCACAGTGCCCTGTAATCCATGGGAAATGCAGTAAGATTAATGGTTGCATTACATCACAGACCATTTTCTACAAATGCTTTTTTCTCCTGTTTTCAGCTCTACAATCCACGATACTGGGATTATTTTATTTCCTTTTACATCGTTTATATGCTGTTGTTATTCCCTGGTTTTCCTCCTCACTTTGCAATGGGCTACATGCAGGACTACAAGGTAAATTCCTTGAAAAGGAGAGGATTTGGGATGGGCAGAAGGGGCTGCAACTGCACTGCCACAAGGATGATTAAATATAGAAGCAAAGCATCATTTAGCCTGGAATAGAATCATAGAATCATTCAGGTTGGAGTAGAATCATAGAATAATTCAGGTTGGAATAGAAGCACAGAATCATTTAGGTTGACTCCAAGGTCATTGAGTCCAACCTTATGATGGGCAGCTCGAAGTGTTTTGATCTGTATTGCCATGAGCAGCTTCGCAGCCAGCACAAAATGAGAAAAGACAAAAAGAGGTTGAATTTTATTCGATTTTTATTACCTTTTTATTTCCTGGAGCCATTCCCATGGGTGCAGCTGGCCAACCAGGCACTGACACCAAACTCCCCTTTGCATTATGCCCTTTTAGGTGGGAATTCGTGACCAGCTGAGGATCTCAGGGCTCTTCCCCTCAGCCTACTGGTGTGGCCAGGCACTGGTGGACATCCCACTGTGCTGGATCCTGCTCTTCTCCATGTTTGGGCTCCAGTTTGCCATGAGCAACAAGATTTCTGGGGCCATCAGCACCTTCTCACTGGTACGTCCCATCCTGGTGACTGCTGGTTCCCTGGGGAGGGATTCAGGGAATACCTGGAGCAGGTGTAGGGGCAGCTGAGACACTGTGGGGGCAGATGGTGCTGGAGCACCTCTGGGTCCCCTTACTGACCTCCTATCATTTGGGTTTCTCCAGCTGGAAATAAAAGGCAATAAATCTTGCCTTGATATGTTCCTTTACACCCCGCAGTAAAATTGGGGCAATTACTAAATGACCTTAATATATGATCATTTACACTGAGCCCCATTGCTGTGTATGGGTTTCTGATGGTTTAGATCACTCCATTTACTCCAGTGAAAGCCTTTTTTTTCCTGCAGGTCATGGGGACATTGGGTTATGGGATTTCTCTCGTTCTCTTAATCTACTTGATCTCCTTCAAGTGTCGCAAAGGATGGAACTGTGACCTTTGGTCTTTTATCCTGATAGTGGTAAGCATGTGGTTGAATAATGCACTGCAGGCTTTACACAAGGGTATCTTGAGACCTTAAGGATGAACTGGATGTCAAAACACCAAGTATAGATGTGGAACATAAATATGGGTATGTGTTTTACAGCAGCCAATTCTGTATTAAATTTGTGTCGCCGTGTTCTGTTCCCACAATCCTGCTGTGACACGGGGAAATACTTGGATCTATCTTGAGCTAGATCCTGGTGCAGGAATGGAGGCAAAAAAAGGGTGTTTATCACTCTGCTAAACCCCTCCCACCTAAGAGATGTAAGGTGTTGAGATAGCAGCCATCAGGTTAGACACAGATCACCCAAGCCTGGAAGGAGACGGATTATTTGGGATGATTTGGAATGGGAATGAACAGGATGGGATCCCATGCTTCATTCTTCTCCCTGAAGCAGCCCTGTGTCTGGGAAGAAGTCTCCCCAGCTGGCCCAAACCAGCAGCCTACCCCAGGCAGAGACTGCTGAGGACCTTCTGAACCATCACTGTTCCTCATCTTTATATATCTCGTCCATTTTTATAAATTCAACAGGGAATTGCAAAGCTAGACCCGCACAATTTTAAAGACCGGCAAGTGAAACCCTTCCCACCAGCTAAGTTACCCTCTTGTTTTGTTTTCAGGTGTGCTTTATCTCTTTTTTAATCAGCAGAGTCATGGATTTTTCAACCGACCCTCGGAACTCCCTCTACATTCTGTCTCTCTTGGTTCCCGTGTACCCACTGCTGGGTTTTGTGATCCAGCAGGTAAGTGGTACTGCTGGGCAAGGAGAGGCACAGGGCACAACTGTGGGGCCTTGTGAGCAAAGTCTGGGGAGGCTCATTCTGGGTGGGATTTCCCAAATCGGCCGAGTCCGTCATTAAACGAACATTTCAGATCAGGTCTCGTTTTTCCAGCTGTTCATTAAGGGCTGGGGGGTCCTTTTCAGGCTGCAGATACTAAAGATTTATGGGGTTTATTGTGTATTTTTTTTGTTCTTACAGGTGTTCATGGAGGACAATGTGTTTTTGGAGGACACTGTCACGACTCATAGCAACGATGCACTAGTCGCTGTCTTTGCAGTAAGAAAACATTAAACATTACTTTTATATAGGGATGTGGGTCTCCTAACCCCCCTTTCCCCCTTGCCCCAGGTTATGAGGAAGCAGGAAAAACCCTGAGCTCATGTCATTCAGGAGGAGGATCTGGGTGGGTCTGGGTGACAGATCACCCCCTGTGCTAAAATAACCTCACACCTTGGAAATGGGAGAGGGAAAAGGGAATAAATCCAGATCACTTACTGCTGCCCTGTTATTTTATGGATTGAGGCTTTTCCCTGCCCTTAGTATTTTCTGCAGTGTTGATAAGTGATAATAGAGTTCACAGCCTCCAGGATTACCCCGAGTTTAGATGGTAATGGACTTCATTTGCACATACTGTGTTTTCCCCCCCGTATTTTTTAACACTGTCACCACCTCAGTGCCAGCTGTAGTAGGAGGGAAGGAAAAGCTGTTAATGTGGCAACCTCTTTTGTTTCAGCCCTATGTCCATTCTGTGGCTTTCATTTTTCTCCTTCGCTATTTGGAGTTAAAATATGGAAGAGCAGTTCTGAGAAAGGACCCAATATTTAGGTTTGTATAAACACACATGCCCCACAGGCACATGTGAGATTTAAACTCCCACCACACTGCTTTTCCTTGAAGACATAATTGCCCTTGTGTCTTTATTTTTAAATAGGTTTTTTTTTTAAATACTGATGATTTTTTAATGACTAAAATAGCCCCTAAAATACCACATTGCTGTGATAATATAAACCAGCTCTCAAGCTTGTAAGTACCTCTACATGATGTTGTCTGTGCTCTGGGATGTACCAGCTTGGTTCTTTGTACAACACAGAAAGACTATAAATATTTTAGTAATAATTGTTATGATGATAATAGTAATAAAATAAATAATTAAAAAGTACAAGGAACACTGAATCAGAGGGACGTTCACTCTTGGTCTCTCCAAAATGCATTGGTGGAGAAAAAAAAAGGTAAAGAACAAAATCCTAAGACAAATCTGGTGGGTTTTCAGGATTTCCCCAAGAAGAGAAAGCAGCCACCAGCACCCCAAAGAGCTGGAAGAGGAAGATGAAGATGTTAAAGCTGAAAGAGAAGCAGTGAAAAATGCCATAGCAGCTCCAAGCCAGGACGAGGTACAACTGAGTGTTGTCCTTCTTGTTTTGTTTTATTTTATACCTGGTAAAGCACAAACCACCAACTGTAAATTAGAGCAGATCAGTGCTCTGGCTGTGTTATTCTCACTGGGAAAATAAAACTCCCAAAAGTACAGTGTGGGTTCCATCAGGGTAGAGGTGAAAGCTGTTCAGGGGAACATGGACAATAAAGTGTCCTGTGACACCTCATATTCCTGGTGAACTATAAAACAAAGATCTTTAGAAGGTTTTCTAGCTTTTTAATGGAAAAATATTACTGAAGGATTAATGATATCCAAGATAATAAACTGATCTTGCTTCTTCCTCTTCTCCTGCAGAAATCAGTCATTATAGTCAGCAATCTGTGCAAGGAATACAAAGTAAAGCAAGCTGGTTCTGTTTTTAAGAAGAAGAAGAAACCAGCCACCAAGAATATTTCCTTCCATGTTAAAAAAGGTGAGAACTGGGACTGTTCTCCTAGACCTGTTTTGATCACACCCAGAGAGTTAATTCTCTGCAGATTCTCAGTTACCTGAGCAAGGACATAAAGGTCAAATATATTTGCTCAGTCATTAAGGCATGTGTGCTCTGGGGTTGATGTGTTAATGAACCATGTGATGGGGGTCCATCCTAGTAGTTACCTTTGACTATCCATTATCTAAAATAATGTAGATCCTGGAGAGAGGATCCCATTTTAGCAGTGGCTTCTGGGATCAAAGCTCAGACTTGCAGCATCAGCTGGAGTTGGAATGTCGTGGGCTCTCAGAGCATGTGTGTATAAAATAAAATAGTTTATTTTATATGATCTTTGATATTCTGTCTTTTATATTTTTTTTCTCTTGGGGAACTGTGATATATTTCTTGGATGGAAAGTATTCTTGAGAAATTGCATGTATTGGTTCCAGGAGAAGTATTAGGACTTCTGGGGCCCAACGGAGCTGGTAAAAGCACAGCTATCAAAATGATTACTGGAGAGACAACCCTGACTGCTGGGCAGGTAGGAGACACCTGGAGAAAAAGGGGATGGATCCCTGATAAAAGAGCAAAACTTGCACCTAAGCTAAGCTATAACTTTTGTCGTAGCGATCGAGGTTTTAACTTTGTGCTACTAAATTAAATAACCCGGTTTGCGCAGGTGCTGATGAAGAGGGGAGATGGAGCAGCCCCCCAGGACCACGGGCCCCCCTTCCTGGGGTACTGCCCTCAGGAGGACCCGCTCTGGCCGGACCTCACCGTGCAGGAGCACCTGAGGGTCTACGCGGCCGTCAAGGGGCTGCGCAAGGGGGACGCGGCGGCCGCCGTCACCAGGTACCGAGGGGGGACCTCCAGCATCTCACCCCCGAAAGGGGAGGGCACCAAAATGTCAAAATTCACAGTGAGCCACAGGAAACCTTCATAGAAACTCAGGAAACGAGGCTGCAGAAGTGCTTTTGTGCCAAAAGCCGTGATTGAGAGGGTTAAGAGAACCTCCGGTTCTCCTGAGGGCGTTTAGAGGGGATATTTATTTCTTTAAATTTGCCACTAATGTCCTTTTAGGGGTGTTATCTTTTAGGTGTGTTATCTGCAGGCAGATTTCTAAAATCTTTAATGCTACAGTTTGGCACAACAAGAAAGGGTTTTCAGTACTGCCTGCTCAGCTGACTCTGGCAGGGTGGAATGGATTTATAATGCTCTTGACACTAATGATGGGTTTAGAAAAGAGCTTGTGGCTTATTCAGCACACTTTGCTTCAAATATTCACTTACATTTTAATAACACAATAAATGTTCAATGAAAACAAGCAGAAGTAAAGAGCAAGGGGAAGAAAGTTCCTTTTCCTTGTCATTTTGGGAATCCTTGATGAGCTGTTGATTTGGAATAACAAAAATGTTCATTCTTTTCACTTGCTCCCTTTCCCCACAGGACAGTGAATGCTCTGCAGCTTCAAGACTACTTAAAAAAAAAAGCCAGAAAATTGTCTGCTGGGATAACCAGAAAGGTGTGGTTTGCTTTACCTGTGAGGGGAACTGCAATGCTCACAGCACAAATTAAAAACCTCCTTCGTGAGCGGAGGGACCTCCCTGTGCTCTGAGCCACCCGGGAGGGCATCGCGTTGCTTCCCATGGCGGGGTGATGGGAATAAACCTTTTCCAAAATGGCATTTCCTATAGATCAGAACCTTAATTCCCCCAAAAAACAGGGAAATTGTAAGAACTGTAAAAGCTTTGACTGAGCCCCTTTTCCTGCCCTAGCTGTCTGTCGCGGTGTGTCTGCTGGGCAATCCTTCCGTCCTGCTCCTGGATGAGCCCTCCACGGGCATGGACCCCAAGGGGCAGCGCTGTGTCTGGTGAGTAGAAACTCAGGCATTGTGCCACCCCAGCAGTAAAGGGGTGGGAAGGCAAAAAGCAGATGCCTAATTTTAGGTAAAGAGTGTTTTACCCCCTCCACAGCTGGTGTTGCTCAGCATGTGCCAATGGTTTTATTGGAAACTCCATGTTCCTGGCTCTCTCTAGATCAACCACGAGCAAGGAGAGAGAAGAACCATTTTACCTTCACCCTTTTTGCAGACTTTAGGGCAGTCAGACATGGGATTTGGAAGAATTCATGGTGACACTTGAGCCAAAAGTACTTCTTGTCATTATTTCAAAAAGTACTACCCTGTGCTCATCAGTCTAAACTTGCTGTAGGTGAAGATTATACACTCCTTTTAGGGGAGAGGCATTTGGAGGGACAAAGGTATAGGGAAAAGTGTCTGATATTTCTAGGGAGTGTTGGACTTTATTTTTTATCTTTTTTTTTTTCCCCTCTGATCCTCAGGAAGACGATCCGTGATGCCCTGAAAACCAAGGAGTCTGGAGCCATCCTGACCACACACTACATGGAGGAGGCGGAGGCCGTGTGTGACCGTGTGGCCATCCTGGTGTCTGGGCAGCTGAGGTGGGTGACAGCACAGCCAGCACGTGGCTGAGCTGGGAAACCATCTGTGTTCCTCCTCTGGCCTCACCTTCCCCACCCCATCACCGTGGGCTTTATGAAGTGCTCCACCATTTGGGAAGGAGCAGGCAGTGGGGTTGCAATGGTTTCACACCAACTTCTCTTTTTGTTCCTCCCTCCCTTCCTCCCCTGCAGGTGCATTGGCTCCATCCAGTACCTGAAGAACAAGTTTGGCAAAGGGTATCTGCTGGAAATCAAGGTCAAGGATCCAGAGCACACAGATCTTCTCCACGCTGAGATTTTGAAGATTTTCCCAAGTGCAGCCCGTCAGGAGAGGTAACTAAAAAATATGGGATGAATAGTGGTTTCAACACTGCCTCATCCCTAAAAATATGCTCAGTGTGATGGTCACACACAGTATGTCAGGTGGAGAAAGATGAACAACTCAGTCCCACTACGGAGACCTGATTTGATAAAGTCCCCACATCGAACCCTGCTGTGATCCCAGCAGCAAAACTTCCAAACATCCATACAGTTTTGATCCCAGAACCTTATTACAGAGCAAGAATCACCTTTCCTTCTTTTTCTTGAAGGTTCCCCTCTTTGCTTGTCTACAAGGTCCCAATGGAAGATGCACTGCCCCTGTCTCAGTCTTTCTCCAAGCTAGAGGAAGGTAAGAGCAAAACAAGGCGACCTTTTGAAAAGGTGGAACACAGACTGCTGATTTTTGACTCTCTTCCCATTTCTCCACAGCCAAACGAAGCTGCAACCTCGAGGAGTACAGCTTCTCCTTGAATACTTTGACTCAGGCAGGTGATTTCAGGGCTGGTTGTGCTGTAAAGGCCTGAGAAGGAGCAAAGGCTGCAGTGAAAGCTGGGCCGGTGCAGTGGCAGCTCCACCAAAAATCTGCCTGAGGGTGCTGGGTGGGGGGTCCTCAGCTGGGAGAGTGGTGATAAATGGTTTGGGTTTTTTGCTGCTGGGATTTTCCATGGTGGGAAAAAGTGTGGGTGAAGTCTCAGACTCCACTCACCTGAGACAGGCACACGTCACACCCAAGGGATGGATGTCCTTGGTAGGTGCCCATGCCCAACCTCTCCAGTTTCTTTGGAAGCAGCAAGTTATTGCTGATTGTACAGGGCTGGTGGCAAAGATGAGGAATGTTGATGTCAATTAATTGGTGGGTAAAACCTACTGTATGGATCTACCTATGGGCAGGTGGTTCCTCTCAGCAGGTTATACCAGAGAACATGTTGAGTCTCAGCTGCCAGGTACCTGCTCCCCACACAAAGCTGCTTCACACCCCTCTCACAGGGGCTTCAGAGCTGTAAAGGAGCATCACAGCATCTTGTGAAAGCCAGGAGAATCATCTGAGCTTTATCTTGCACATTTCAGGTGTTTCTGGAACTCTCCCGAGAGCAGGAAAAGGAGAATTTTGATCTGGCTTTGGACGGGACATTCGAATGGAAACAGCTTCAGCAGGAGGAGTGTTGAAGGCCCAGGATGCTCATTTATGCATTACTCAGTATTAACCAAATGCACATATTTACTGCCACTATCAGTGTATCACAGAGAGGGGGAACAGGCTCTGCCTTTCCAGTGAGCAGCAGCTGAGGGCTCCTCTCCAAAGGAGAAGACATTCCACCCGGGCTCTGCAGGTGTCTGAGGCCCATCCCAAGCTGCACTTCCAAAGGGTGGTTGATGAAACAGTGCCTGACTGGTGAGAGCTCTTGTCAGGCAGAGCAGGCTGCAGCCCAGGGACTGGAAGGTTTGCAGAAAGAAGGGTCGTGACCCGTCTGTGGGGATGGAGTTTCTCTGGATCTGGGGGCATCAGGGAATCCCAACATGCTGCTGACCTTCTGGGCTCCTCCCCCACCAATGTCTGGGACTATTTGCCTACGACATGTTCAGATACACCTTATTGAAATTTGCACTCTATTTTTTATACCCTTCCAATAAATGTCTCTATAGAAACTGCAGTTACATCCTCACCTGTCATCATTGCTGGGGACCATCAGGAACAGCACAAACTCCTTCCCCTGGTCATGGAGGTGCTGCAGAAGGCTCAGGGTGATGGTCAGGTGGTTGTAGTCCATCATGTTGAACTATCTCTGGCAGCCTGGCTTGGCAAGTGCTCTCCCATGCCCTCTCTCCATGCTTGGGCAAGTGACTGTCAGCCCATCCCCTGGAAACCACCCTGGGCTCTGCAGCCTGAAGAAGCTTCCAGGGATATCTTAGAGCCCCTTCCAGTAGCTAAAGGGCCTAAAAAAGAGCTGAAGAGGGATTTTTCACAAGGGCATGTAGTGATAGGACAAGGGGGAATGACTTCACACTGACAAGGGGGCAGGGTTACGTCACTAGGAATCAATTTCTTACAATGAGGGTGGTGAGACCCTGGCACAGGTTGTCCAGAGAAGCTGTGGGTGCCCCATCCCTTGGAACATTCAAGGCCAGGTTGGATGGGGCTTGGAGCAACCTGGGATAGTGGAAAATGGCCTTGCTCACTGCAGAGGGGTTGGACTAGACGACCCTTAATAGCCCCTTTCAGCCCCGACCTGTGACTGTGATTTCCCTCCTGTTATCCTTGTGCCCATTTGCAAAGGTTAAAACTCTCACAGAAAATATTGATTCCAATTCTCTTCACACAATCCCAGTGGTGGCTGTGTTGCAATCACTGCTTGTGTATGTTCCCCCCTCAGCTTCAAAACATATTTTGGCAGTTGGAGGACACACATTTAGAGAGATCCTGGTTATTTCCATCCTGGTTGCACAACAGCTCCCTTTCTACACCTCACCCCTGAGAAAAGGGTAAGTGAAGTCACCAAACATTTTTGTCACCTGTTCATACACTCAGCTCCAGGAAGTGGGAATTCTGTGCAAGGGAAAGGTTTTCTTTAGTGCCCTGGGGATATCAGCAGTGCTGAGGAACTGAAGCCACGAGCCTCCTGAGATAAACACAGTTTATATAATCCATTACTGTTAGAATTTTTTTCATCAGCATTTTGTGCCTCTGGATATGCTGCTGGTGATGTTGATCCCTTTGCTGCAGTGGCTGCTGGTTTGAGTGGACCTGTGAAATACTCTGCCTTCCCTCTGCTCTGCCCTCTGTGTCTCTGCCCTTACACAGAGACCCTCCAGGAAACCTCTTCTCTTTACCACCCAGCACGATGGAACCAGGCCCCTTTGGAGCTCTTTGGATGATGCCTAAAAGGCCCAGAAAACAAGTCCTGTCTTGGAGAGAACATCTCTGGAGATGGAAAGGAGGAGCTCGTTCTGACAGCACTTGGACAGTTGTGTCTTCCAGGGAACTGCCACCACCACCCTCCACCCTCCACTTGCACAGGTTTGATTGACCATTCCCCATGATACTTGACATTTTCCATTGCAGAGGAAGATGAAGCAGCAGAGCTTGCTCCATCACCTCCTGCACAGGGAGGAGAAGGAAAAAGACCCCCAGAGAGTCCCCAGAGTGGAGCTGGTTGGAGCTGGGGCATTGCATCAGCCTGGAGGGAAGGGGGACAGGGCTTGTGGCATGGAGATTTCCATGTCCTGGCCCACAGCCAGTGCTTGGAGAAAGGGGTTCTGTCACCAGCACAAAGCAGGGCTTTGCTGGCAAGGGGGAATGAACAAAAGTTCTCAAAAAGTTCACGAGGACTTAGCTTTTCCATTGGAAAGGGAAAAAAAAATGAAAAAGAAAGAAAAAGAACAAGAGAGAGATTTCCTGGAAATGCACTGACCTATTGAACATTCCCTTCAGAGTTTGCCTCCACCCCTCTCCCTTCCCCTGCCCGGAGCTGAAGAGCTGCAGGAGGAAAACCATCCCCAGCAGCTGCAGTCGCTCTACCTGCTCTGGGATTTTAGGGGCTGACAGCATCATCTCCAGCACAAAACCAGCCCCAGAACTGCCCTGACAGCCTGGTTGTCCCTCTTGTTTTGCAGCACAGCACGAGCCCCCCGTGCCCTTGGCCATGAACCCGGAGTGGCCATGCCAGAGGGTGTATCCATCGTCCAGCATGGGGTGGGTGAGGCAGCTCCTGCTGCAGACTCCACACATTCCCCACAGTAACTCAGGCAATAACTTAATCTCATTAAAAGGAAGATTCTTATTTAATAGATCTAATAATGCCCCCTTTATGCAGCAAAGCAACGAAGCACACAAAGGGCCATTCACCAGCTGCCTCCGGCTCTGATCCACAAGCACCACATCCCAAACAGGCATCCCAACAGCAAGGAGCAGCCCAAACCCTACAGGTTACTGAGAAATACAAGGCCAGGTGGTAGTTTTTGAGTGCTGGGAACAGGGGAGCAGGGCATGTGTGTGCTCAAGGCTTGGGAGCCTGGGGACAGGGTGTCACCCCAGGATTTGGGGAGCAAAGAGGTTTTTGAAGGATAGTCCACAGGTCTGGACAGGAATGGCTTTCCAGGTCTCCTCAAAGCTGTGACAGAGATGGGCATTGTCTAGTTCAAAGGCTAATTAAGCAAGTCCCATTAAGTGCAAGTAAGCAAAACCAGCAAAGAGTGGTATTTCTGAGAATTCCAAGGAACTCCACAAAAAGCAGTGAGAGAGAAACTTCTGCAGGGTGGGGGGAGGGCACAGCTGAGAGATGCCAAGCAAAGGGCTGGTGTCCTGCAGAGGAAGCCCAGAGCAGGGCTGTGAGATGGTGTCCTGCCTGCAGACACCCCGTGGGGTGAAGGAAACGTCCCCCAGCCCTGTGCAGCTCCTCACAGCCCCTCCTGCACCCCCTTCCCAGCAGCAGTGCCACGGCCACGTGTGCCTCCTCTGGGCAGGCACCTCCAGGTCTTGGAGCCTGGCTGGACAAAAAAACATCCTTTTTTTTTTTTTTTTCAGAGCAACCCAGGAGACAGGAGCAGCATCAAAGAGAAAGTTATTTGTGTGTGTTCTGGAAGGAAAAGCACCATGAATATGGAGTGTCCCCTGCCAGGATGGCAATGAGTATCTCCAGCCGGGCTTCAAGAGGCTTCATCACAGTGCACACAGCTCCACTGGCCATGCATGGCTGTCCCAGAGCAGAGCCAGATGTTCTTCAAGCAGAAGAAATGAGGCAAGGCAGATGTTGGCAACCTCAACAGCACAGGAATCCAACTCTCTTTTTCCATTCACTTGAGAGGAAATCGGGGTTGGATCCCATCCCCACTCGTGGAGGGGTGAGCAGGGTGTATCAGCTCCTCAGATGGGACCCAGCACAGCACTGGAGTACCAGGATGTTGTAACAAGCATCTCCCAGCATTTAATTTTTCAGGCATTTCAGCCTGATTGAGTGTGCATGGGAAAGCTCAGAGAGCAGATTTTTTTTGTCTTGCACTGGTACTTCCCGATTCGACTCAGCCCCTCAGAACCCTTTAGAGATTTTCAGCTCAAAATATTCTCTTTAGCAGCAGATGGATAAAATATCAGGCAGAAGACGATGTGTGGCTGTGACAGCAGCCAAACCCAACAAAATGTTTGCTTCAAAGCAGGAAGAGGGATAGCGTGTCCAGCTGGAAAAAGCAGGAAATGGTTTTTAAAAGAGTGAAAGAAGGGGACAGAGAAGGAGATGATTGTGTAAGACATGATGTTTCAATTAGAGCAGGCCTGAATGATAATAGAAGTTCATGAACTTGTGTTCTGGGCAAAAGGGAGGTGTTTGATTTGTTCCTGTGCATCTTCATCCTGGCACAGACATCAGATGGTGTTTTATGGACAGGTAAATGCATGCAGCTATAGGAAATTATAATGCCCACAAATAGTCAGCTCTTGGAGTGTGGCCCTTGCTTTGGGCAACTTCTTTCATTTGATCTATCTGTCTATCTTTCTGTTCTATCTTTTTCTGTCTTTTCTGTGCCCCAAAGCCCTGAGAGCCAGGAGCCAGCCCAGCCATCAGCTCCTCCAGCCACAGAACCCACCAAGATGACCCAGGGAATCTTCCTTCTCATCCAGGCACATTGAGGAGGCTATTTTTGCCCACCACCACTTGCCCCCAATCCCAGTGGGATCCCACCCACCAGGTCTCCATGGGGGTGATGGACAGCAGCAATCCAGCAGCTGGAGCACAGCTGGGAAAGGGGGGTTGGTGCTGTCAGGACTGAGCTGTGAATTCTCTTTTTTTTATAGGTTTCTTCAGCTACTTCAGTACTGTGGCCACAGATGAACTAAGAGGCAGAGTCTGCACTGGGCTACAGGAAATATTCCCTATGTTCCAAATCCCAGCAAACACTAATTAATTAATTAAGTAATTAAAGCAGGTGCCACAGGATGAGGGGAGGATTTGAGGCAGTGCTCCTCCTCACCTTAGGCAGCTGAGGACACCTCCTTGCTGGCACTGGCTGCTGGCTTGGGCTGCTGCTTCCTCCACCCACAGATCTTGGTTTTCTTTGGCCTCATTGTGAGAAATTCATTTCATGTTCTACATGCAAATCCTCTAAAGGGTTCTCAGGATGCTAAGTAGGAATTCAGAAAGAACAACAAAAAGAAGTAAGAGGGGATTTTTTTGTTGGTTTTTTTTGGTTTTGTTTTTTTGTTGGTTGGTTTTTTGCTGTAATTTGAAAAATAACTGGCTGTTTGTTTCCCTCTGAAGACAGGACAGAAGCCTCCTGCCAACCTCATGTCCCAGACCTACACCACGTTTCACAGGGGGATCTGTGACTGACTCTCACGAGGGACTGAGGAGGAAAAATGGGCTCTGGT
>JAWWLV010000345.1:0-14749 GCA_035041135.1 Platyrinchus mystaceus | reverse complement strand
CAAGGGGGTCTCCCGTCACCATGTCCCCCCTCCCTGCCCCCCCCATCACGCCCACGCCACCCCAGAGAGACCCCCTGTCCCCCATGGCCCCCACCTTCTCCCCCTGACCCCCCCACCCCAGGGAGACCCCCCTGTCCCCCGTGTCCCCCACCTTCTCCCCCTGACCCCCCCACCCCAGGGAGACCCCCCTGTCCCCCCCAGACAGAGGCACAGCCAGGGGGGGTTCAGCATCACACGTGTATTTGCGTGTCCACAAATGTCACACAGCCCAGGGGACACCGAGGAGGGGGTGGGACCCTTTTTGGGGGGGCCCAGGGGGGATGAGGATGATGATGCTGAGGAGGGAGGGAGGGAAGGAGGGAGGGAAAGGTCCATCCCAAGGACAGGAAAGGTCCATCCCTGCTCCATCCCATCCCTCTGGTGTCCCAGGGGAGCACAGGTCTGACCCTCCTGGGTGTCCCAGGGGTGACAAAGGTGATGGTGACACCGAGAAGTTCATCCCAAGGACAGGGAAAGGTCCATCCCAAGGATGGGAAGGAAAGATCGATCCCAAGGACAGGAAAAGATCAATTCCAAGGACAGGAAAAGTCCATCCCTGCTCCATCCCATCCCATCCCATCCCATCCCATCCCATCCCTCTGGTGTCCATCCACAAGCCACAGCAGCATCACCTTCTCCTGGTGTGTCCAGGCTGAGGAAAAGCCACCCCCCCTCTCTCTACCCCCCAGGGTGCCCGGAATTCCCAAATTCCGGCGGTTTTGGGACACGCAGACCCGAAAAAAACAAAAAACAACCCCCCAAAAAAGGCAGTTTTGAAACACCAGTACAAAGCAGAGGTCGAGATACAAACACCCCCCTCCCCACCCACCCCCCCACTGCCCCATTCCTGGGTAAACTATTCCCAGGAAAAAAAAAAAAGGGGTTGAAATCCCACACTTAAATACAGCTTCATAAATATTAAATCTTGAAAAAAAAAAAAAACCAAAAAAACCAGCCCAAAATCCCCAAAGAAACGGAGCCTTTGGGGTTTGGGGGTTTTTCCCTCCTGGGCAAATTAAAAAAAACCCAAAAGAACCAATCTGAGCTGGGAGGGGAAGAAAAAAGTGTCTAATATAGACAGTTATTCCAAGGAGAAAGTGGTAAATGTGCTGGGAGAAGGGAAAATCCAGCAGGATCTTCCCCAACCCCCTGGGGGGGGTTTGATCCTCTGGGATCTCGGGAATCCGTGGGAGGAGAAGGGTGGGAGGAGAAGCAGCCCTTGAGATCCAAACTCCTGCTCCACACCCCCAAAATAAGGCCATTCCACGTGGTCTTTTGGAGCAAAAAAGAACCAAAAACACCCCCCCCAGATTTTCCTTAAAAAAAAAAAAATGTCACCACTTGGGAAAAAGGGGGAGAGAAACTCGGGAATATCAACACAAAAAAAACTCCTTTTCTGCTCTACATTCGTCGCTTCCTTGAGGAAATTCCCGGGAGGAATCTTTAAATTCCTGGAGGGTTTTGTTTTGTTTTTTTTTTTTCCAGAGCTCTGTTAAAAAAAACCCCAAAAATAATAAAAAAAAAAAGGAGGGAGGTTTCCAACCTTGAAGAGTTCACCTCGTTCCTCTTTTTTTTTTTTGTTTTTTTTTTTTCCTTTTTTTGTTCTTTAAAAAACAACCATTTAGTGAAAATAAAACATCCAAGTCCAAGGGGATGAGGCTGAGCCAGGGGGAGGTTCCAGGGGTGTGTCCAGGGAGTATCCACAGGCACGTGGCAGCAGGAAAATCCCTCCTTCCAGCTTTAAAATCGGCTTCCAAAACACCTGGAATTTTTTTGGGGGGGGTTCTGCCCTGTTTCAGCTGGAATTTTGGCTTCAGTTCACTGGCAGAGGATTCCAGAGGTATCCAAAGGAGCAGAGCTATAAAAACAGGGATGAGGAGGCAGGAGGGATTGGAGCAGGTGGGTTTGGTCCTGGTTTGGTTTGTTGTGGGGGTTTTTTTTTAGGAAAAACTTTTTAAAAAAGTGCCCCTTTCCGGGTGTCCCTTCAGGGGAATTCCAGAAGGGAGGAGCTGAAAAACTGGGGCTCCAAAGGGATCCTGAATCCTCCCAGCAAAAAAAAAACCCTGCTGGGAGGTGGAGAAGGGAGGAGGAGGAGGGAGGAGAGGACAGGAGCTTTTCCCCCCCCTCTCTGCCTCTCTCCCATGGGATATTTCCTGGTGCAAACACTGGAAAAAAAAACAAAACTATTTTTTAATAAAATATAATAAGAATTCCCGGACTGCAGCACTAAAAAGGGGCAGGACCGAATTCTGAGGAGCCGTTAAATTAAAAACCTGGTTGAATGTACAAAAGAAATCTTGTTCTTCTGGCACCATCGAGGCTCCAATGCCCTTTTTCCCTCTGGGAATTGCCTGGGAATCGCCTGGTTTTCTCCCTGAAAGTCATCAGATCCCCTTTTCCAAAGGGTTCATCCCACGTGGAGCAGCTTCTCCCGCTCCTCCTCCTGCTCCTCCTCCTCTCTTCCCTGCGGGATTCCAAGGCAGGAGGGGCCACGTGGTGAGGAGAAACTTCCAGGTGCCCGAGGCTCAGCTGGGGCTTCAAACACCATCCCAAGGTGTATCCCAGGCCTTCCAGCTTCCAGGATTTTAAAAAACAGAGGATAAGGGAGCTGAGGGTTTGTGGGGCCCCGGAGAGCTCGGGACAAACCCGGGTCCATCGCGGCGCTGTCGGTGCAGATTCACTGGTGGAGGGGGGGAAAAAGCAGGGAAAACATCTTGGGAAGGCATTCCCAAAAATCCTCCTCCCTGGGAAAGGAGTGGAGGGGGTGCTGAGGTCATATTTACCCCCCTACACACACACACAGAGTCCCATCTGGAATAAAACTGGAGAGCCAGGGGGACAAGATGAGCCCGGGGGGAGTCGCCCTGGGTATTCCAGAGCCATTCCAGGCCTTGGGAATTGAGGGGTTTCCCCTGCTTTTTCATCCAATGCCAGGTTTTGTCTGATTCCCTCCCTCTTTCCCTCATTCCCAAACCCACTTTTGGGGCAGCAGATCACCCCCAAGAGCACTGAGGTGGCAAAGGGGGCCCAAGAGCTGCTCCTGCCCGTGTTCCCAACAGGACAGGGATCGCCCCAAGCCCCCAAATCCTCCGTCCTGCTCCATGCCCAGGCTGTGCTTTTCCCTCTGGGAATACTCACAAAGCTGATCTCTGTCTCCTGCAGGTCTTGGAGCTGCTCTCTCAGCTCCAGGGAGCGCTCGGGGATGGAGGGGCCGGGGGAGCCGCTGGGGAAACAGAAGGGGGACGCCTGTAAAGCAGTTTTTTAGAGGTCAATAAAACCCCCTGCTCTCCCCAGCCACGGGAATATCCTGGCACAGCATTCCTGAGGCAGGGATTCACCTCAGGGGTCCAAAACCAACCAGCCTTCCAGGTCTGAGAACCAGCAGGGGCGGCTCTTCCCGGAAGGTTCCGTGCGCTGCCAGGACGTTTGGGACGTCCCCAATTGGAACCCACCACACTCAGCCCCCCCCCACCCCATCCCAGAACATTCCAGAGCTCGGGAAGGGCCCAGGGAGCTCCATCCTCACCTGTTGGCAGGTGAGTTGAGGCCCCCACTGCCCAGGGAGGACGTGGACAGGGTGGTGGCCACCGAGTCGCTGTTGGCTTCGTCCACCGGCAGAGTCCTGGGCAGGAGATCCGGGCGGCCCAGGTGGGACCCTGGGGGGGGGGGCAGGGACTGTTCCAGCACAATTCCAGGGCTTGGGATCCCACTGGAGACTCCCCAGGAACCTGGAGAGCCCCCTCTGCTCCTGTCCCATCACTCCCAGGGCTTGGGATCCCATTGGAACCTGGAGAATCCCCCATCCCTGTCCCACCACTCCCAGGGCTTGGGATCCCACTGGAGACTCCCCAGGAACCTGGAGAACCCCCTCTGCTCCTGTCCCATCACTCCCAGGGCTTGGGATCCCACCAGAGACACTCCAGGAACCTGGAGAGCCCCTCAGCTGTTCCTGTCTCACCACTCCCAGGGCTTGGGATCCCACTGGAACCTGGAGAATTCCCCATCCCTGTCCCACCATTCCCAGGGCTTGGAATCCCACTGGAACCTGGAGAATCCCCCATTCCTGTCCCACCATTCCCAGGGCTTGGGATCCCGCTGGAGATTTCCCAGGAACCTGGAGAACCCCCTCTGTTCTTGTCCCACCATTCCCAGGGCTTGGGATCCCACTGGAGACACCCCCAGAACCCAGAAAAGATGAGGTTTTTTCCCTCTTTTCCCAGCCCAGCTCAAGAGGCAGGAAGCTCCAATGGGATAAAAAGCTGGAAAACTGGGATTTTTGGGGGGTTTTTTGGTGTTTTTCCAGCCCAGGGACCAACCTTGCTCCACATCTGCCTCCGTGGTCACTTGTGCTTTGGTCTCAGAGCCCACGAGGAGCTGGGCTGGGATCCCACCCTGGCAGCTCCGTCTGGGAATTGCCGGCCCGCTCCGGCTCTTCTTGGAAGGGGAGGGTTTCACTGCAAGGGGAAAACACCACCAAAAAAAAAAAATAAAGCTCTTTTTGAGCTCATTCAGGCACTAAAAGGGCTTTGGAGGGACAAGGGGAAAGAGCTGTGGTGGAAAAAAAACAGGGATGAAGCAGCTCCCGGGAAGTCGGGGGTGGGAAGGAACGATCCGGGAGGAAGGGGGAGGTGACACACAGCTCCCAAAAATTCCTGCAGGGGAGAAGCAGTTCAGCTCTGGAGGCAGGAAGCTCCAATTTGGATAAAAAGCTGCAAAACAGGGAGATTTCCCTCTTTTTTTTTTTTCCCCAGGCAGGAAGCTCCGATCGGATAAAAAGCTGCAAAACGGGGTTGGTTTGGGTTTTTTTTTTTCCCCTAATTTTTTAATCCAGCTCAGGAGGCAGAAGCTCCAACTGGATAAAAAACTGGAAAACAGAGGGGGGGGTTTATTTATATTTTTGGTTCCCTGAGGGGGGAAGGAAAGCGGGGAAAGAAGGGAATTGCAAAAGCCTCACGTGGGATCTTCTTGAACACCGTGTTGCACATGAAGCGCTGGAACCTCTCGGCGTAAAAGCTGGGCCTGTGCACGGACACCGTGTCCTGGAAGGCCCAAAAAACCACAATATCAGTGAGGAAATAACAGTTAAACTGATCAAATTTTAAAAATAAAGCCAGGATATTTGTGAGGGGAGTATTTCTGTGCCCGGGAAATCCGGGATGCTGAGCCCGGAGGGACACGGAGAGCGTGGTTTGGGAAGGCTGTGGGTGGAGGTTGGACAGGGTAAAAAAAAAAGGGGGGTTTGGCCTGAAAAAATGGGTGGTTTTGGTCAAAAAAGGCCGTTTCCCTTTTGAAAAGGGCCATTTGCCTTTCGAAAAGGGCCGTTTTCCCCTCAAAAAGGTGCCTTTTCCCCTAAAAAAGGGTCGTTTCCACACTCACCCCATCGTGCACAAGGGCCTTCCAGGAGTGCTCCAGCTTCTTGACAAACCTGGACAGGGATGAAGGACAATTTTCACCTCATTTAATATTTAATTTAAAAAAAACTTTTAATATTAAAATGCTTAAAAATACTTCAATAAAAAGAGAGGAGATTCGAAGTTTCCCCCGTTATTTTTCCGGGTTTTGGGGTCATTTTAAAGTCTCTTTTTTTTCCTTTGGTATTTTCCCTTCTTGCTTTCTTAACATACAAATTATAATAAAAAATTTTAAAAAATAATAATCTTAAGATGGTTTTATCTGTGTTTAAGGCTGTTTTTTGAGTGGAAAGCCCTGCTGAGCCTCAGGAGGAGTCGCTCGTTGCGGGATCGATTAATTAACTAATTAATTAATTAACTACCTGTAGGACTGTAACACGTCGATGATGCCGATGTAGAGCAGCAGCCTCTCCCCCCGGGCATTCCGGGCTGGAATTCCTCCCATCCTAGGAGAGCACAGGGCCCAGAGTCAAGCACAGGGAATCATGGAATCATGGAATTGGGGGGGGGTTGGAAAGGACCCGGAGGATCAGCCGGTTCCAACCCCCTTTTCCGACACCTCCCGCCGTCCCAGGTCATTCCAACCTGGCCTGGGACACTTCCAGGGGTGGGGCAGCCACAGAATAACCTGTGCCACGGCCTCACCACCCTCTCAGGGAAGAATTTATCCCTCAGGGAATTCTTCTCTCAGGGAAGAATTTATCCCTCAGGGAATTCTTCTCTCAGGGAAGAATTTATCCCTCCTATCCCATCTGGAACGGTTTGGGTTGGAAGGACCTTCCTGATCTCCACACACCTCCTGCCACCCCAGGTCGTTCCAACCTGACCTGGGACACTTCCAGGGATGGGGCAGCCACGGAATAACCCATGCCATGTCCTCAGGGAAGAATTTATCCCTCATATCCCATCTGGAATGGTTTGGGCTGGAAGGACCTTCCCGATCCCCTCCCATCTCCCGCCACCCCAAGGCCACTCCAACCTCTCCTCGAACCCCCTTCCCTCTTGCTCCTGCTTTACTGGGAGAGCCCCCATGGCCCCCACAGGGCCTTACTGGTCGTCTGTCTCGATGGTGCCCCCTCTCCTGGCCTCTCCCTGGATGGATTCCATGGCTGTGGAGTACAGGGCCTTCTGTGCCGCGGGGCGCCGCGTGTCGGCCGGGGCCGCGCCGTCGGCCGCTCCCTGCTCCCGCTGCGCCAGGTCCATGTTGTGGATGGCCACCAGCAGGCTGTAATCCATGATCTTGAAGCTCTGCAGGACCTTGGGGGGGAGGCAAAGGATAAAGGCTGGAAGGGGGTTGTGTGGGTGGTTTGATCCCAAATCGGGGGTGAGCTGCGGGCTCAGCCTGGGCGGGGGATCCCAGATCCCGCCCCGCAGGCACAGGGTGGGAAACACAGCAAAACTGCACTCCAGGCCCTGTTCTTCACCCACACCACCCCAAAAACCCCCAGTTCACCCTAGTCTGGGGCAGAGCCACCACCTCCTTTCCAGGGAAACAGGCCCAGAAGCCAAGGAAAGATCTCCTTCCACTCCCCCCTCACCAGACAGTCCCTCTGCAGCGTCTTGCACAGCGCGTTGTACATGTCGGAGTCCAGGAAGAGCCCGTCGGGCACGTCCTGCATGAAATCCAGGTCCTTGTAGGTGGGGAAGACCTTGTCCCTCTCCTTTTGGGAGGCCCTGCGCTTGTAGGTGGAGCCCTTGAGGTCGTACTTGAGGTGCATCTTCACCGAGCGGGGCAGCAGGTTGTTCATCACCACGATGCGGATGTTCTTCCCCCCGGCCTGGACGCAGTAGAGCCCGTAAAACTTGGGGAGGAGAGTCCTGGGGTTCTGGTTCAGGTTCTGGAAGCGACAAAGGCACGATAAAAACACCATCAAAACCATCAGAACCACCCGGGATTTGGGGGGGAATGGGTTCAAAGGGGAGCACGGGGAGCAGGAGGGAAGAGATCTCTTGCTCAACCTTTTCCATCTGTCCCTTTAGGCTGAGCTGAACACACCAGGATCCAGCTGGGCCTAAACTCCTGTGCTGGAGGAGCAGGTTGGATGGGGCTTGGGGGCAACCTGGCCCAGTGGGACAGGTGGGACCTGTCCAAGTCCCTGCCCAGAGTCTGGATGAGCTCTAAGGTGCCCCTCAACCCTTCCCACGACTCCACGGGCTGCTGTGGCTTCATCACAGCTCTGCCCCTTTAAACCATAAACCCCACGGGGTTGATTCTGCTTTTCTCTCAGATTACCCCGTTTTCCATGACTTTACCCAGACCAGTAAGAGACCACCTGGTTACTGGGCAGTGCTGGGACACCCAACACCTCCCCTGGCATGGGATGGCACGGGGTCAAACCGCTGTGCGACGGTTCATCGACACAACACACCGAGAGCCGGCCCTGCCTCGTCCCACCTGCCCCTCTGGGGCTGCTTCCCAAGATTTTTCCCAGCATTCCAAGATTTTTTTTCCCTGCTCACCATGTAGTATCCAGGCAGCAGCTTCTGCAGGAACTCAGCCTCCTTGTGCTGCACGGTTTTGATGATGAACTCGTCGTCGCCGGACACGTAGAACAGAGATCCGCTGGCCCCCGAGTTGGACAGCTCGATCAGGGGCTCGTTGCACAGCGAGTACTGAGGGGGGAAAAGGGGGGGAAAATGTGGGATAAAGGGCTCAGGGAACAGGGAATTCCAGCAGCAAAGCAGCTCAGGACCCGCCAGCCCCACACTCGCTGCCCCTTGGTGATAAATCTATTTTTGAGGATTTATCGGCGGTTTTATCTGAAGTTAAACGGGCTGAGAAAGGGGAGATTTAACTAATTAATCCCCCCTGTTTTACTTTTTCCCATTCCAAAGCTGGCCTCTGGCTCCCTCCAGGCTTGGAGGAAGGAAGGAGGCACCACAACAGGGAAAATAACCTTAATAAGCCCGTCCTAAATCTGATTTTCCACGGGTTGTGCCCGACTGGGAGACAAAATTAACCTGAACCGTGCCGGAGGCTGGAAGGGAATCCGGATTGGGGGCAAACACCCTTCCCAAGGGTTTTCCACGGGGAATGGCGGAACAGGGAAGGGAAAGGGAACCCCCCAATCCCAAAATGTGGCAGAGCTCACCAGGTAATCGTCGGGGCGGATCCCGAAGAGCTCCCGGAAGTAGCGGAAGGCGACGGGCGCGTAGGTTTTGAATCGGAAGTCGTTGTAGTGATGGGCCGGGGTCAGATTGCTGCCCTCGCTGCTCAGGGGGGGCAAACAGGGGGTCAGCACATCCCCCAGGGAACAGCATTCCAGGGGAGGGATGCAGGGAACAGGGGAACACCCCACCTGGGGAAGAAGATGCTCTCCACCACGTAGAAGTCCTGCATGAGGACGTCCCGCTCGGGTTTGGTGCTCAGGCTGCCCACGGTGTGGGTGATTCCCAGCTGGATGGCGCCTTTCAGGGCCGAGGAGGTCGTCTGGAAGGGCGGGGAAGAGCAGTGGGATAACACACCAGGAGTGGGGGCAAGGGAGGAGCTCCCAGTTTAAACCAGTGCTGAGGGGTGGTTTTACAACAACTCCCGTCGTTCCTACCGACCGGTGGGAACGTCCCCAAAATCCTGGGAATGTCCCTGAGCTGCTCCAGGGAGTCGGGTTTTAAAGGAGCTTTAAAAGCCTTAAAAGGCTCTAATTCCACCCTGTCCCACCCTTTCCCATCCCAATCCCCAAGTTCCAAGAGGGGCAGGAGGACAAAAGCTGCAGAAACGCCCCGTGAGTTCCTCCCTCCCTCCCTGATCCCAACAGATGGGAGGCCTCTGGATTAGGGGTTTTCCAGCCGGATTAGGGGATTCCAGGGGGTTTAATCTGGATTAGGGGTTTCAGCCCCAGGTGAAACTCCTGGATCCAGCCACTATCCACCTAATCCAGGTCCTGGAAACCCCCCTCCCTTCCCAGACACCCATCCCAAGCTCCCCAAATCCAACACCCGGGAAAGAGAATCCACCAGACACCCACAGAGGCTCCTGAAAATGCCCAAACCACCCCTTTCCTCAGGCAGCAAATTCCAGCTGTTCCACAAGAACCCCGGGAATTCTGGCAGCTCCCAGGCAGCCACGGGAGGTCTGGAAAGTGAGGTTTTAAAAACCAACCCTCCCCTCCTCCAGAGGCTCCAGCAGAGCAGCCAAAAGCACAGGGAGCTCTTTTGGGATCTTCAGTCATTCCCGGCCTCCCACACCGACCCCAGGATCACACTTTTTGGGGAAAAGGGGAATAAAAGGGGTTGGACACTGGGAAAAATTACCTTTTTATAGGTGGTTTCCCCCGTGGAATCCACCCCTCTGTGTCCTTTCCTGATGGTCTGTGAGCCTGGCTGCCCAGAACCTCCCGGCATCTGGGAAAACGGGAAGAGCCAAGGATGGAAAACTCGGGGTTTCGGTGGATTTGGGTTTGCCCGGAACCACCAGAAGAGTTTGGGGGTTTTCTGCCCCCCCTCCCATCCCTAAAATCTCCATCACAGATGGATAAAACAAACCAGGTCCAAGCCAGCCAGTCGCTGTGTTTCCCACCAGGAATTCCAAGCTTGGAGGGGGGAATTTTGGGAAAGGTGGCAAATCCCACAGGGAATTCACGGCCCAAGAGCTCCCGGAGCTTCAGAACCGCAGCGGATCGGGAGCTTTTCCAGGACAAAGAGGGGGTTTGGAGCAGGAATTCCCTTGGGAAGGATGAATCTCGTGGTTCCCCCACCCCCCCCAGCACTCCCTGGTTTAACCCTGACTTGGGAAAAGGGCGGAAAAGCCGGGAATTCGGGATTGTCCCAGGCAGGGATTTACCTCGGGCGTGAGGGATTTCTTGAAGGTGGAAGAACCTGCCAGGAGAGAAAGAAAAGCCACACTCAGGGAGGGCTCATTCCCAAAAAAAAAACAAAAAAAGGGAGCCATTCCAAAGCTTTGGAGGCTTTTGGGAAAGCTCTGCCTCATCCCTGCCTGGATTCCCCCTCTCTGGCACACCGGGAATGTTGCCCTGCTCTGGTTGAAGGTTCTAAATGGCAAAAAAACATCCTATAAATCCAATAATTCAGATCAAATCCCCCCCCCATTCCAGAGGCAGATTGGTCGGGTTGGGATTCATCATTCCCGAAAATCCACATTCCAGGGGGATTTGACCCCGGAGAACCCCAAATCTTCCCTCTGCTGCCTCAACCACATGGAAAAAAAACGGGAATATACACCAAATTCTGGCTGGAAAAGCATCCCAACAATTCCCAAGATCTTCCTCTCCGAGGCATCTCTGGGATTTTAAGGAATATTTCTGAAACCAAAGCACAAATTCCAACTTTTCCTCCCCCAAAATCCTGGGATTTTGTCCTTCCCTCCCCGTGGGGATTTGGGAAGTGGCCACAGGGATCAAAGCCGGGCTTGGGGTGGTCCCAGTCCAACCAGTTCCCCCAGTAGGGAGATCCCCTCCCTCCCACTGCTCTCCAAACCAGTTTGGGAATAAGGAAATTCCTGTTGGACCGGGATAAATCCACACCCAGTGAAGGTGAGCTGGATTTCCACTGGGATTTATCCCCTTTTCCCTGCAAAAATTCCTGCTTTGGGGCACCAGGAACGTCACTGAGAGAGCAAAACTCCCCCTAAAAAACGGGATTTTCCCTGCCTGGGAAAGGTGGGAAATCCCATGGAATACAGTGGAATCATTCCCAAAAAGCTCCTTTTCCTGGAGCTGCCTCGACACCTCCTCCCAAGGAGAGAATTCCTGACCCAGGTGGCACTGGAAAAACCAGCAAATTCCAGCCAAAATCCCCTTTTTTTCCCTCCTTTTCCCAGCTGTGGGATCAATCCCTCGGGATTTCTGAGCTCCAGGGTTATTCCCAGCACATATCCTGACACTTATCCAAGGAAGGAAGCCTAAAAATTGGGGATAAGTGAGAGCTGGTCGGTGTCCTGAGGGATTTGGGATGGATCCTCCCTGCTCCAGGTGTTCATTCCAGGACAGGGACTATTCCTAAGCTCGGATTTGGGATGAGCCTCCTGTTTTATCCCAAAATAAAGGGGGGGAAAAACATTCCCACTCCCAAATCCAAGCGTGGAGCCCGGAATGCTGCTCATTCCAGGGGGGAATTTGGGCCCAGCAAGGGCAGGGAGGCAGATGGGCCTTCCTAAAAAACAGCTCCTCTTCCTGCTTAAAAATGGGAATATTCCCCTTTCCCGCCTGGAGGTTGTGATTCCCCCTGGGAATGGGGAATGTTCTCCCCCTTGACCCCCAACCCTCCTGCAGGAGGTTGGGAAACCCCTAAAAACGGGAATATCCTCCTGCAGGAGCTCCTGATCCCAAGTTTCACTCCCCTCTCCAAGAGACCCGGAATACGTCGGGATCATCCCCGGCCACGTCCAACTCATCCAACCCCCCCTTCCAAGGGTTATTCCCTCTCCTCCAAATCCAGGAATTTTGTTCCACAGCTCCCCCCAACCCACCAAGGGAATAACAACAACGGGATCCCTGCAAAGCCAAGCCAGGAGCCCCCTCTGGAATGCCATGGGAATGTCAGGAAGCGCTTCCACACCCGCAGCTCGAAGGGAGAAGCAGCGGATTAATTAATTTTTAGGATTGGGGGGGGAGAGGGAAAAGTTTTCCAAGTTTTGTCAGCCAAGGTTAAAAAAAAAAGAGGGAAAACATGCTGGATTTCTGGAGCACATCCATGCAAACCATCTACCTCTGGGAAAGGACCTCCCGGAGCAGCAGGGAAAGGGCAAATCTACAGGGGGGGAAAAACATGGAAAAGGGTTGGAATCGTCCTGGGATTGACAGATTTAGGGCCACCAGGAGCTGTTTTAGGGCCACAAATCCTAAAGAAATGCTCCAAGAATCCCTTTTCCAGGCTGAAAAGGCCCCAAATCCCAGGAGGGAGGGAGGTGGGGGTGTCTCCAGCTCCTCTTCCCAGAGGGAATCCCGGATCACTGTCCTGCCTGCCCTGAATTCGGGGAGAAGATCCAACAATCCCAGGAGAGAAGGATTTGGGTCAGGTTTAAGATTCCTGGGAGTCCATTGGGAGGCAGGGAATGTTTAATCACTGCTGGGGGGGGGAGGAGGAGGAGGCAGAAAAAGGGGTGAAAATTCCCCCTCTGGGAGGGAGGCAAAGCCCAAATCCCGGGAAAGGGAAATCAGGGGGAGCAGAGGGAAGGAGAACATCGGGATTAACCCACCCCCATCCCAAAATCTCAGGGATGCCAGGGAGGAGAAACCCAACCTCAACCCCTCCCAGGGGGAGGGAGGAGCAGGATTTCACTTCCCAAAAGGGAAACCCGGGGAAGAATCCGGGAAATGGGACTCCCCAAACCCCCCCCTGGGCCCTCCCTCCTTTTCCAGGTGACTTTTCCATGCCTTCATTCCCGCTTTTTTGGGCTTTTCCCACCTGGATTTTTTTTTTGTGGTGCCCAGGTTAAAAAAAACCCCAAACAACAACAACAAAAAGGAGCTTTGGGGCCTCACACGCTCCTAAAGGGGCTGTTTTGGGAAGGTCTGGGACACCCCCAGCCATTCCCAGCTGGAAAAGAAATGGGATTTTTATCCCAGAGCTGAGTTTGGAGTCACTGGACAGCCCTGTTTTAAGCCCTATTTAAAACCCTATTTTAAACTCTATTTTAAACCCTATTTTAAACCCTATTTTAAACCCTATTTTAAACTCTATTTTAAACCCTATTTTAAACCCTATTTTAAACTCTATTTTAAACCCTATTTTAAAACCTATTTTAAGCCTTATTTTAAACTCTATTTTAAACCCTATTTTAAACCCTATTTTAAACCCTATTTTAAGCCCTATTTTAAACCCGAGGCTGCTGAATTGTTGAACAAACTCCTCTCCCTCCTTCTCGGTGGGATCAGGCCCTGTCCCTCCAGCAGGAATTCGGGAATGCTGTCCACACCTATCCCAAAGCAGGGCTCTGCTCCCAGATCCCGGGTTTTTTTTTCCTTTGGGAGGCGTTTTCCACGTCACTCTTTTGTCTGAGGCCCCGGGGACAATGAACTCCCTCCCACCCGGAATTCCCAGCTCATTCCAGAGGCTCCAACCGCTCCGATCCCGGCGGGTTTTGGGCACAAAGAGAAGAGGGAAGGGGAGGAAAAACCTCCCGGGGTGCAATCCCGATGGGAAAGGCTCCAAAATCATCCCTATTCCCTCTGGTGAGGCTGAGAATTCCCGAAAATCCACGGCAGGGCCTCGAGGGGGCAAAGCAAAGCCTCAAATCCGAAGGAAAACCGGGATGTTTGTACCCCCAGAACTGGATCCTGAGCCGTCCCAGGGATCATTCCCCAATCCACCTGTTATTCCCAAAAAAACCTGCCAACAACACACTGCCCAGAGAGCCTGGAAGTGGGGCTGGATCCGAGGTGGAAATCCCGGGATCGAGTCCCGCGTCCCCGTCACGATCCCAACTCCGAGCCTTGGGAATCAGCCAAGGCCTCAGCGGCCCCCAGGAGCAAACAATGGCAACAATTCCAGCAGGAAGGGATGAGGGAGAGAGAGCCAGAGGTTTTTCCCTTCAGCCCCTTCCTCCTGCCGAGCTCCAAATCCCAAAGGAAGCTCGGGAAGAACAGGAAAATCCCCCCCCAAAACTCCCCTCCTCGGCCCCCACAGCCTGAGCCGCCTCCCTCCCACTCCTTGCTGCTCACAGGGATTGGATTTCTGGCTCTGAATTCCCTCCTTCCCCCAAAAAAAAAAAAAACCCACAGGGTTAAGGAGCCAGAAAAATCAGGGATTTGGGCCTTAAATCCTCCCGGGATAAAAAAGTGGGGAGCAGCAACAGCCACCACTCCCTCCCCAAAAAGGAGGATTTTAAAGGCTCTGAGGAAGCCAATTCTTTTGGGCCCAAATTTAAGGAAGCTGGGGGGGGCTGTGGGAAAGTGGGATTTCGGCCTGGATTTCCCCAGGGATGCAGGAAGGGGAAGAGCCGCAGGTGGGAGCACCAAAAGCACCCCGTTTTACCCCAAAACAAGGTCTGCAGCCCGGCCGCCATCCCGACCCCGTGGAATTCCCGGCGCCCTCAGCACTTCCAGTCCTTTCCCCGGGCTCTCCCTGGCTCCCATTCCGGGCCATCCAAGCCAAAATCCAACCAGGATTATGTTCCCCACGGGGTTCTAAATGAGCCCCCCCCGCCTCGGCCCGAGGAGGTGGAAACCCCCCCACCCCCCACCCCATTCCCAGAACTCCAGGAGGGGATTTGGATCCCAGAAATTTGGGCTCCAGGCCCTGCTCCCAACCCCCCCCCACCCCGGGGTGTCCCTGACTCATGGCTGGGAACTGGGAGTCGAATTTCCCTGGCACCAACATCATCCTCCCCCCCCCACCACCAC